>MU786342.1:146284-230955 GCA_026770625.1 Nicotiana glauca
GAGATATCATGGTGACCCGTCGCACGTGTTGGATTTTAGTTCAGTCCAGCTGGACAAGGATCTATCTTATGTTGAGGAGCCAGTGGCCATTTTGGATAGGCAGATCAGAAAGTTGAGGTCAAAGAACATCGCTTCAGTGAAGGTCCAGTGGCGGGGTCAGCCGGCTGAGGAGGCAACTTGGGAGACCGAGCAGGATATGCGCAGCCAGTACCCTCATCTTTTTCCTACTTCAGGTATGTTCTCTATGCTCGTTCGAGGACGAACGAATGTATAAGTGTAGGAGCATGTAACGACCCGGCCGGTCATTTTTGGAATTTATGCTGATCCCCCATTAACTGCTTTCCCTAAGTTCATTTCTGCTATTTTGGTTTGTCGGGACGTTCGGTATTAGGATTCGGAGCGTTTTGGGACACTTAGTCCCTAAATGAGAGCTTAAGAGTTGAAAAATGGTCCGTATTCGGAACAGTGTGAAGAAGACCTTGAAATGGGAATCTGATGGTTCCGTTAGCTCCGTTAGGTGATTTTGGGGTTGGGAGCGTGTTCGGAATATTATTTGGAGGTCAGTAGCTCATTTAGGCTTGAAATGCCGAAGTTTGAATTTTTGGAGTTTCCGGTCCGATAGTGAGTTTTTGATCCGAGGGTCGGATTTGAATTCCGGAAGTTTCTGTAGCCCCGTCATGTCATTTTGGATGTGTGTGCAAAGTTTTAGGTCATTCGGGCGAGGTTTGGTTAGGTTTTTTATCGAAAGCGTGTTTGGTTGGAATTTGGAGCTCTTAGGCTTGAATCTTTGATTAATTCGTGTTTCCAGCATTGTTTTAGGTGGTTTAAGGATTGGATCAGTTTGAATGATATTTCGGGATATATCTGTAGGTTTGGTTGAGGTCCCGGGGGCCTCGGGTGTGTTTCGGATGCTCAACGGGTCATTTCCTCTTGTTTTTGAATTGCTATTGTGCTTCTGGTATGCCTTCATCGCGTTCGCGTTATGCCATTCACGTTCACGAAGGCTTGTCTTGGCTAGTTGGGAATTTCTTCAATGCGTTCGCGTCGCCCTATTTTCCCCTCCATCGCGTTCGCGAAGCCCATGTCGTGTTTGCGTAGTTACACTGTTCCACTCTTCGCGTTCGTGTATCATTTCACGCGTTCGCGAAGAGCAACCCCTGGGCCAACATATTTTTCTTCTACGCGTTCGTGGACACTTTGTCTCGTTCGTGCTGAGTAACCAGAGCACCCTCGCTTTTTCTTCTTCGCGAACGCGATGCTTCTTCCGCGTTCGCGATGACCAATTACCTGGGCAGACAGATTAAATTACCCATTTCGAGGGTTTCACCATTTTTATAACATTTTGACTTCTAGAGCTCGGTTTTTGGCGATTTTCGAAGGGATTTTCACCCGGGCAACTTGGGTAAGTAATTCTCACTCGATTTAGACCAAATTGCATGAATCTTCCCTTAATTTCACCCTTTAATTTCGTGTTTTTGATTGGGAAGTGGGTAAAAACTTCTTAGACCTAATTATGTGATTTTGAGTGGGCATTTGACCTTTGATTTGGGAGATTTTTATATGGTTAGACTCGTGAGAGTACGAGGGTTCTAAAACATAAAAATTATTTGATTCCGAGATGTTGGCTGGAGGGGCGTTTTGGTTATTTTACCTATTTTCGCCCCTAGCTTTAATTTTAATCGTGGAATCAGTTGTTTACAATATTATTTATGATATGTAATTGTATTGAATAGATTTGGGCCATTTGGAGTCGGATACTCGTGGCAAAAGCACCGTTCCTTAGTTGATTTTGCACTGGTTCGAGGTAAGTGGCTTGCCTAACCTTGTGTGGGGGGGGGGCTTCGTCCCTTAGGATGTGATAATTGGTAATTGAATGCCTTGTATGTGAGGTGACGAGCGCGTACTTGAGCTAATTGTTGAAACCCGAATTTTTACTTAAATACTTGATTTGGATTTTCTTCCATATTTGCTTTACTTTACTTGCTATTATAGCCTGTGCTAGCGTAGAAGAGCTTGTTTAATTGATCCAAGTTGCCTATTTTTTTAAATTGTCTTAACTATGATTACGTGGAGCATGTTAGGCCAGTATTATTTTTTGCCTTGTATTGTTGCACTTCAATTTCTGAATATTTCTCTGATGTTGGTTGCGCATTTACATTGGAACTACGGATGCGGGATTGCGGGAACTCCCCCTTGTTTGTTTACTTTGGGACTACGGGTTTGATTCCCGGGAGATCCCCCTGCATTTTTACTTTGGGACTACGGGACGGTATCCCGGGAGATCCCCCTGCACTTTTATTTTGGGACTACGGGACAGTATCCCGTGATATCCCCCGCACACTGATAATATGACTACGGGATGGTATCCCGGGAGATCCTTTGATATTGATATGAGAATTGGACTATGGGACGGTATCCCAGGAGATCCATTGGACAGTTGAGAAAAGGGCTACAGGACGGTATCCTGGGAGACCCTCGTCGATATTCTTGTAATTTAGCTGTATTTACTCTGTGTTTCTGTTTTGTCTTGTAGTATTATATTTCATTGAACTGTCTTACCACACTGTTGCGTTCATTAGTTTTCATCAGACTTCAACACTGTTAATATTTTGTTATTTTATTATTTTTGTCTCAGTAGGGCCCTGACCTTTCCTCGTCACTACCCAACCGAGGTTAGGCTTGGAACTTACTGAGTACCGCTGTTGTGTACTCACTCTTCTTCTGCGCATGTATTTCATGTGCAGATCTAGGTACCTCTACACAGGTGCATTATCAGTAGCTGCAGGGAGAATTTCGGAGACTTGAGGTATATCTGCCACGTTCGCAGACCGGAGAGTCTCCCTCTCACTCTACCCTTTAGTTAGTTAGATGTTATTCTGTTCTTCCTTGTTATAGACTTTTCGGATGATTAGAGTAATGTTATGTATTACTCTTAGCCTGTGTTGCCCGTGGGGTTCCGGGTCTTTGGGATACTTTCATAATTTAAAGTGTTAAAGTGTATGTGCCAGGCGGCAACTGTATACATTACTCATGTTATTTAGCTTTTGATTATAAATTTCGTAAATGTTGTTACTTTTGCGATATGTTAGGTTTACCTAGCCGTGAAGGCTAGGTGCCGTCATGACATGTTCACAATTGGTGAACTAGGGTCGTGACAGCAAGGTAGTTGCATGGCGTTCGCAGCCTTGCTCTTCTCCCTCTTATCTTCCTTAGATTATATTAGGGTTTTTCAGACTGTGATAGTTTTGGTTGTATTCAGACAGTCCTTAGCTTGTAACTTCTGACACTCCGATGTCGGGCCTTTGTTCTTTCCGCACTTGTTATATAAACTTATGCTATGAAATTTCATTAATTAATAGCTTGAAACATTTTTATTATGAAATATCAATTTGTTTTGGGATTCTGTCGGCTGGCCTAGTTTCATTATACGCGCCATCAAGACAACATTGGCTTTGGGGTTGTGCTAAGTTAGTATTAGAGCCTAGGTTACATAGGTCTCACGTGTCATGAGTAGGTTTAGTAGAGTCTTGCAGATCGGTACAGGGACGTATGTACTTATCTTCGAGAGGCTGCAGAACCTTTAGGAAAAACTTCATCTTGAATTCTTGTCAAGTGAATCTGTTGATTCTGGTAACTAAACTTTCGTTATTCTATTCTCTCACAAATGGTGAGGACACGTTCTACCGATGAGGATGGACGACCACCAGTGCCACCAGTTGGGGACATTTGAGGCCGAGGTCACGGTCGAGGCCATGGTAGAAGAAGGGGTGTAGCTCGCGCAGCAGCTAGGACAGCACCTGCGGATCTGCCAGCCGCCCCAGTTTATGATTAGGTCCTAGTTGCGGATGCTCCAGCAGGACCAGCTCAGGCACCGGATGTGCCTATTGTGATCCCAGGACTTCAGGAGGCCCTAGACCAGATTCTATCAGTGTACACTGGCCTGGCTCAAGTGGTCACAATTACTACGGCCGCATCTGCTTCTCAGGTCGGGGGAGGCACTCAGACACCCACCGCTCGCGCACCTGAGCAGGTCGTATAGGGACTTCAAACACTGAGGGCACCTCTAGCCTAGCCGGTTGCTGCTACTCAAGATTATGTAGCTCTTATTATGCCAGAGGACGAGCAATGTAGATTAGAGAGGTTTGGTAGACTCCAACCTCTGTCATTTAGTGGTTCTGAGGGTGAGGATGCACAGTGTTTCTTGGATAAGTGTTAGAGGATGCTTCAGACGCAGGTATTCTGGAGATCAGTAGTGTCTCACTCACTACTTTCCAGTTCCCCACGAATGCACTTAGTTGGTGGGAGGCTTACGAGAGGCGTAGGCCGGTTGGTGCGACGCCCCTTTTTTGGTGGCATTTCTGCATTCTCTTTTTAGAGAAGTTTGTACCTTAGTCTCGCTGAGAGAAGCTGCGCAGGTAGTTCGAGCAGCTTTGTCAGGGTGATAGGTCTGTTACACAGTGTGAGATGCAGTTCTCCGAGTTGGCTCGTCTGCGGTCTAGCTAGTTCTCACAGACCGAGAGAGGATCAGGAGGTTTATAAATGGCCTCAGTTTTCAACTTTGGTTGCTTATGACCGGAGAGAGGGTGTCTGGTGCTACTTTTGATGAGGTAGTCGACATTGCTCAAGAGATTGAGATGGTTCGTGGTCAGGAGAGGGTTGAGAGGGAGGCCAGTAGGCCTCGTGGTCATGGTGGATTTAGTGGTACTCCTCATGGGGGTCAGTTTCAACACGGTAGAGGCCGTCCATTCAGGCATGCTCAGTCAGATCACCTAATTTATCGTAGGGCATCATCAAGCTGTGGTTCTTACAGTTCTCATCAGGGCCATTCACCACTTAGTGCCTTTCTAACCCAGAGTAGTCCCGTGCTCCATCAGTTCAGGGCTCTTCCATGCCAGGTTCTTCTACTAGTCTTCACAGTGCTAGGAGTTCCCTTCAGTCCCCGTCTCCAGCAATAAGAGGTTGTTATGAGTGTGGAGAGTTGGGTCATATGTGGAGGCATTGTCCTCGCTATCATGGGGGTTCGCCTCAACAAAGGATTCAGCCATCAACTTCAGTACCAGTTACTTCACCACCCACTCAGTCAGCTAGAGGTAAAGGACAGTTAGCTAGGGCTCGCCCCAGAAAGGGAGGTCGATCAGGTGGTAGTCATGCCTGTTTTTATGCACTCATAGCCAGATCAGATGTTATTGCTTCAAATGCTGTGATTACAAGTATTGCCTTAGTTTGCCATAGAAATGACTCTGTGTTATTTGATCATGGTTCCACTTTTCCTTGTGATGTCTTTTGGGTTGACCAATGGCCAGCAGTGTTCATGCATTTGATGAACAGCGTGTTTCAGCCCTATATTGACTCATTTATTATTCTATTTATTGATGATATTCTAGTGTACTCGCATAGTTAGGAGGATCACGCTGAGCATTTGAGAGTTGTATTTATAGCGGTTGCCGGGGGAGAAGCTTTATGCAAAGTTCTCCAAGTGTGAGTTTTGTCTCAGTTTAGTGTCTTTCTTGGGGTACATGGTGTCCAGTGAGGGTATTCACGTTTATCCGAAGAAGATGGAGGCAGTCCAGAGTTGGCCCAAGCCATCCTCAACTAGCGAGATTCGTAGCTTTCTTGGTTTTGCAGGTTATTACTGTTGGTTCATTCAGGGATTTTCATCCACATCATCACCCTTAACCAAATTGACTCAAAAGTGTGCTCCTTTTAGGTGGTCAGATGAGTGTGAGGCGAGCTTTCATAAGCTCAAGACTGCCTTGACCACAGTTCCAGTGTTAGTTTTTCCATTAACTTCAGGTTCATATACAGTATATTGTGATGCTTCTAGAGTTGGTATTGGGTGTGTGCTGATGCAGGAGGGTAGAGTGATTGCTTATGCTTCTCTTCAGTTGAAGTCCTATGAAAAGAACTACCATATTCATGATTTGGAGTTGGCTGCCATTGTTCACGCGTTAAAGATTTGGAGGCATTATATCTATGGTGTATCTTGTGAGGTGTTTACTGATCATCGTAGCCTCCAGCACTTGTTCAAGCAGAAGGATCTCAATTTGAGACAACGGAGATGGTTGGAGTTGCTAAAGGATTATGATATCACTATTTTGTACCATCCGAAGAAGGCCAATGTAGCAGTCGATGCCTTGAGTAGGAAGGCGGTGAGTATGGGCAGTTTGGCATATATTCCAATTGGGGAGAGACCTCTTAAAGTTGATTTTCAGGCCTTGACCAATCGGTTTGTGAGGTTGTATATTTCGGAGCCCAGACGGCTCTTAGCTTATGTGGTTTCTCGGTCTTCCTTGTTTGATCCCATCAGATAGCGTAGTATGATGATCCTCAATTTCCTGTACTCAAGGATAGAGTTCAGCACAACGATGCCAGAGATGTGACTATTGGTGCTGATAGGGTATTCAGGATGCAGGGTCGGATATGTATGCCCAATGTAGATGGGCTTCAGGAGTTGCTTCTGGAGGAGACCCATAGCTCGCGGTATTCCATCCATCTGGGTGTCGCGAAGATGTATAAATATTTGAGACAGCACTACTGGTGGAGTAGAATGAAGAAATATATAGTGCCATTTGTAGCTTGGTGTCTCAATTATCAGCAGGTGAACTATGAGCATCAGAGACCAGGTAACTTGCTTCAGCAAATAGATATTCTAGAGTGGAAGTGGGAGTGGATCACTATGGATTTTGTAGTTGAACTCCCACAGACTCTGAGCAAGTTCAATGCTATTTTGGTGATTGTGGATCGACTGACCAAGTTTGTGCACTTCATTCATGTGTGTACTACCTATTCTTCATAGCGGTTAGCTGATATTTATATCCGAGAGATTGTTCGCTTTCATGGTGTCCCAGTTTCCATCATATCAGATAGAGGTACTCAGTACAAATTGCAGTTTTGGAGAGCCATGCAGCGAGAGTTGGGTACTCAGGTTGAGTTGAGCACACTTTTTTACCCTCAGACAGACGGGCGGTCTGAGTGCACTATTCAGATATTAGAGTACATGTTGCGCGCTTGTGTCATTGATTTTGTGGGTTCATGGGATCAGTTTCTACCACTCACGGAGTTTGCATATCACAATAGTTATCAGTCGAGTATTCAGATGGATCCATATGAGGCTTTATATGGGAGATGATGTAGATCTCCAGTAGGTTGGTTTGAGATGGGCAAGGCTAGGCTTTTGGGTACAGACTTGGTGCAGGATTCTTTGGGCAAGGTGAAAGTGATTCAGGAGTGGCTTCGTACAGCGCAATCGAGACAAAAAAGTTACGATGACATAAAGGTTCGTGACGTGTCTTACATGGTTGGGGAGAAGGTTCTACTGAAGGTTTCACCCATTAAGGGTGTTATGAGATTTGGGAAGAAGGGTAAATTGAGTCCCCGGTTCATTGGGCTTTTCGAGGTACTTCGGAGGATTGGGGAGGTGGCTTGTGAGCTTGCTTTGCCACCTAGCTTGTCAAGTGTGCATCCAGTATTTCATGTTTCTATGCTCCGGAAGTATATTGGCTATCCGTATCATGTTTTAGATTTTAGCACGGTTTAGTTAGACGGTGATTTGACTTATGATGTGGAGCTAGTGGCTATTTTAGAGCGGCATGTCCGAAAGTTTAGATAAAAAATTGCTTCAGTGAAAGTGAAGTGGAGAAGTCGATCCGTGGAGGAGGCTACTTGGGAGACCAAAAGGTAGATACAGAGAAGATTTTCACACCTGTTTGAGGTTTCAAGTATGTTTCTTGACTCGTTCGAGGATGAACATTTGTTTAAGAGGGGGAGGATATAATGACCCGGGTGGTCGTTTCGTGATTTACAGCCCTATTTCCCCATTTTTGCTTTTTTATGTGTTTTTCAGCTGTATTTCATCATATCTCGTTGGTTGTTCTGTGTTCGGAGTGATCTTGGAGTGGAATACACTTAGTCTCTTATTCGGAAGCTTAAGTTGGAAAAAGTCAATCGGATGTTGACTTATGTGTAGAAGATCTCAGATCTGAATTCTAATAGTTCGGATAGCTTCGTTAGGTGATTTTGGACTTAGGAGCGTGTTCTAAATGTGATTTGGAGATCCGTGGTAGATTTAGGCTTGAATTGGCGAAATTAAAAATTTAGCGTTTTCCGGTCGGCAGTGGAAATCTTGATATCGGGGTCATAATGGAATTCTGGAAATCGGAATAGGTCTATTGTGTCATTTGTGACGTGTGTATAAAGTTTTTGGTCATTCGGATGAGGTTTGATAGGTTTTGGCATTATTTGCAGAATTTAGAAATTTGGAAATCCTTAGGCTTAAATCCAAGGGTGATTTGGTGTTTCGATGTTGTTCTGAGTGTTCTGAAAGTTGAAATAACTTTGAATGGTTTTATGAGACTTGTTGGCATTTTTGGTTGAGGTCCCGAGGGCCTCGGGATGAATTTGGGTGGTTGACGAAAAGTTTGGCTTTGAGTTGATGCTGCTGATTTTGCTGCTTCTATCATTTCCGCACTTGCGGATTGGGGGACCGCATGTGTGAGGCCACAGAAGTGATACGGAGGTCGCAGATGCAGAGTTTTGGCCTGTAGGAGAGGAACCGAAGATGCGGTTATTTGGACGCATCTGCAGCGTCGCAAGTGCGATGCCTGGGGCGCAGATGCGGTCCTGGACGTTTAGGTGGAAACCGTAGGTGCAATTGGTTGGACCACAGAAGCGGTTGCACAGGTACAAGATTTGGACCGCAGATGCGGAATTTCTAGGAAGAAAGTATATAAGCTCCCCTTCACGAATTTCAATCATTCTTCTACCATTTTTGGACGATTTTGGAGATCCAAGCCGCGATTTCAAGAGGGAATCGAGGGGTTTCAGTGATGTAAGCTACTTGGGCTTTGTATTTCGTGTTTGTGATGATTTTTCCACTACCTAATCATGAAATTAGTAGGGAATTTGGGGTGAAGTTGAAGTACTACGGCTTGAGTTTTAGAGAGCTTTGACTGGGGATTTGAGGGACCATTTGAGGTCTGGTTTTGATGGTTTTTGTATGTATAAACTCGGGAGTGAAAGGATTTTCTAGTTTTTCAATTTTTGTTGGATTCCTAGACGTGAGCTCGGGTCCAGGTTTTAGCCGAATTCGGGATTTTTGGTCTAATTTGATTATTTTCATATGGAATTTATTGCTTTAGCGTATATTGATGATAATATACTGATTTTGGTTAGATTCGGAGCATTTGGAGGCCGAGTCGAGAGGCAAGAGCATCGTGGGTTAGAGTTTTGTTTGATTTGCGGTAAGTCATGACTGTAAATCTTATCCTGAGGGTATGAAACCCCGAAATTCACATCGCTGCACTATTTTGAGGTGACATGTATGCTAGATGACGAGCGTGAGGGCGTGCACCATTTGCGATTGTGACTTGGTCCGTCCCGTAGAAACTATTAAGTTGTATATTTGACTAAAAACTATTTGATGCTATTGTGATTTGGAAAGTATTACTATGTTTTGAGCTGAATGCCATATTTGGGCCTTGTACCAATCAGTTTGGACCCTTAGGGGCTTTTTACTACAATTCCTCACTGTTTTGATTTAATATTTGTACTCAGTCATGCTATGTTTTACTGATTTCATAACTCAGCCCTATTTACTCCGTATTGGTGCTATAAATGAAATTTTGGGCTGAGTACCCTGCTTTATTGTTAACTCGAATCGCTTAAGAGTTTTCTGGCTAAGTAAGGTCGAGGGCTTGTGTTGTGAGGATATTATGGGATCGGGCTACGCGCCGCAATATGTTGTACTGTTTTGTGATATATGAGAGGTCCAAGGCCTGATTTATTATGCAACGAGATGGCTCATTATAGCGCTTGGGCTGTAGGATCCCCTCCAGAGTCTGTACACCCCCAGTGAGCGCGGGTACCCTGAGTGAGTGATATGATGTTGCCCGAGGGGCTGTTCTTGATTCATGTTGTTCTCGAGGGACTGATTATGAGTGATTGTGAGGTTGCCCGAGGGGCTAGTTCTGATAGATATTATGCCCGAGGGCTGGTTTATGATACATGTCTTGCCTGAGGGGCTATTTATTATTTTCATCATTTTTACTGTAAACTTCATTGAATCTCTGTTGAAACTGTTAGAAAGACATTTTTCAAAGGATTTTTACTGAAATTGGATTTTAACGAGATGATTTGATTTATATACTGTTTTGGAAACATATTGTACTTATTGTGGTGTTATGACGTGGATTATGTGTTTTCTTGCTACTCAGTCTCTATTTACTTTTATTACTTACTGAGTTGGCGTACTCACATTAGTCCCTCCACCTTGTGTGCAGATCCAGGAGTTACGGGTCGTGATAGCGAGCATTGATCTTTCATCCAGGGGGTCATTCAGAGTCGGCAATGTAGCTGCATGACGTTCACAGTGTTGCTCTTTTCCCTCGTATCTTCCTTAGATTATATTAAGGTTTCCCAGACTGTGATAGTCTTGTTGTGTTCAGACAATCCTTAGTAGATGCTCGTGACTTGTGACACCCCGATGTCGCACCTTTGTTCTTTCCGCACTTGTTATGTAAACTTATGCTATGAAATTTCATTAATTAATAGCTTGAAACATCTTTATTATGAAATATCGATTGGTTTTGGGATTGTGTTGGCTGGCCTAGTTTCATGATAGGCGTCGTCATGACCGGATTGGCATTGGGGTCGTGACAAATACGTGAATTCGAAATGAAAGGAAATCATCAAAACTTATACAAATGATAGTTAGTCATGTTAGTTAGATAATTATGTATTATAGTTTGAAAGTATTATGTGATGGTATCTTTTCAAACACTTCTTTGTAGACGATATTCTTTTTGTGTATGTTTCCTTCTAATGCTTTGGTTGCTATGCCATAACCACAACTCTTGTTGACGATATTGATATTCCTCTTGATAGTGCAACATATAGTTGTTCATGGAAGAAAACTTATTGTGATGAATATAGTCCTATAATTAGGATGTTTGTCCTTGTGCTTTATTTATTATAATTGCAAAATATATACATACTGTAAATTATTTTCACACAAATTTAAAAGGATATTTTTTTAATTTTGGAAAGTCGAAAGTTGAATTCAGGGATAAAGATATACTTAGAAGCACATCGACCAGTATCATAATTCTTTCATGTATGATGTTATTGTCAAAAGTTCTATATACCATCTGTGTGCTATTATATAAGCTATTCGGCGAATCCAAAATTTTCAATAGCATACAGGCATAGTTTTCTTCAAAATCAATCTATATACAATGGAATACTAATTTAACTTAGTCTATTATATATACGATGATACTAAGATACCTAAGAAATAATAAACTTGACAACAAATATATATGGTAGAAGACCATTTGGTATTAAAGCATTTAAGTATTGTTTTTGGTGGTAATTATTGGTATCATCTTCTGTTGAATCAAAAATTGAAAAATATTTTATTTTTACCATGAAATTTGCTATCAACATTTTATTTAGTTGACCAACGTATTCATTTTTGCTAGCTAAGATAGATTTTTCTAATTTCTATCATGCGATTTGTAAATTTTGTTTTATTTTAATGATAAAAATATTACCCTTATTAAATTCACTATTATTGCCATTGGGGTTGATAACCAAGTGTTCTAGAAGAATCAAATTATCATTTATTGAATACTCTTCTTCGTTTCCGACACAAAGAAAGAAGTCATTGAATACTATATATGTTCACACTTTATATTTCATATCAATTGGATCTTTTTCATTTGAGGCATAAGTATAATTTTGGCAAGTTAACTTTTGTTGTCTTTGCTTTCGTTGGTTTTGAAACTATTGGTGGTACTTGACAGAAATCACTTCCCAAACCATTAATTTTCCACCAAATGGTTCATTGATATTCAATATATCTCTAGAACTCCGGGCAATTATTTCCATCGTTTGACACTTAGCCATAACACTTCATCTCATCTTATCAATTTTGCTTTTCTTATTAACAGTATTGCGTTGTTGTGATATATTTGTGATGGACATTTCAGTTGTTTGAAAAGGTATATCAAATTTAAAGTAAGCAGCCTCATAATACAATTATTGTTCGTACACCACTTGTTATTATTGTTAACGGTAGCATGCCTCTTGATCTGACATTTGCAAGTAATGCACGACATAAAAATATTATTTCGATCTGCCGGAAGCACCTACAAAAGATTATCCCTCTATACCAGAGTCGACTCTTTATAATATAGTCTTGAAAGCTTGTTCTTTTTCAGGATTTAGCTTTAATTGGGCTTCCTCAAACGCTTGTAAGCCATTTTGAATCTTAATACTATACTAATATTTTTTACTTTGTATTCTAATTTTTTTTTTAACTCTAACGCTCTTTTTATAGAATAAATTTATATACCCTAAGGGGTTGTTTGGTACAATAGTGGGATATCCTATGAGGAGGGATATCCCATGGGGTTAGTTATCCCACCTTTTATATATGATAACTAACCCCGCCATTTTAGTGTAAAAATTATCTGGTATTAGCTAATACCATAAACTAAACATGGGGATAAAGTTAATCCCAAGCTTTATTCCGAAATTATTATCCTTACCCAATGAACCAAACGACCCCTAAGAATTTTTTTTTTAAAGTTGAATACTAATTTTACTTATATGACGATAAAAAATAATTGAATTGGATTCTCTTGCTAAATAATTTAATTGAAGATTTAATTGTTTGGTCTTAAATAAATAATAATTTGTTTATGTTGATTCATATCTTAATATTAGTTCATCTCTTATTTTTAATATTAAAATTTAATTATAATTTTATTCACCATAAATTTTATTTTTAAGAGTAAAAAGATCGATATGATATTTCACTTTTAGATCTTTATGTTTGTAGAATAATTAGTGGTATTGACCTTACCAATCATATTTCTTTCTATTTCTCACACTTTATATTCTTAAATATTTTCTTAGTTATTGTCTAATAATTGGATATATTTTTTAATATTACACGATAAAATTGATAAAAAAATTTTATTTGAGTAGTAAAATAATTCAAATATAATATTAAAAAAAACATTATCGTGGGAATATTGTTTTCTTAATTTCAATGCTTTATGCATTTTATTTAACATTACTTTTATTTTTTCTTGGTATTGGACATTATGGAGTGGTAATATTTTGCCAATACGGAGGATTCTTATGGAATTAATTTTATTAGAACTTCCTACATATTTTTAATAAGAATTTAATAGACAAATTTTTATTAATGTTAAAATCTTAAGTATTAAACAAATTAACATAGAAGGTATTGTAGTCCAAAAAATAAGTTATTACTGTTATGTCTTTTTTCTTTGAGTTCTTTTGTTTAATATTTTAAGGCTATTTTGGTTTATTAATATTGTATTCGTACTTTTATAATAATATAGACTCTCTTTTTCTAAATGTATTTAGACAATATAATACATTCTCAAATTAAATTAGTAATAGGACATTATAATACGTTTTCAAATTAAATTAGTAATAGAAATTTTTAAGAAGAATATCCTAAAAGTAATAGGATTACATGACTAAAAATATGTATTTATCCAAGTAATTATACTAAAAGAAAATCAAACGTGCTCCTAAAGGTATTGGGTTTACATGCTAAGTAACATGTAGTATTATATGTTAATGCCCGAAAGTAATTATACTAATTTAATAGACAAAAATAGCTTTAATTACATCAAGCTTTCCATTAAATCAATAGGTTATATTGGTAAAAAAATATTTTGAGATGAATTTGGAGTTTCAAAAAAATACGTACTCTAAATATGGCCTTCTTTCATTATAGAAACCATATTGTAAACATCATCCAAAAAAATAAATGGGTCCGATGAATTGCAGCACTTCATTCAAAAAAGGAGACGAAAATATTCTATACGATAGTTGAATCACAATAATGTCATAACTAATGTTAAATCAAATAAATTAGATACACATAAACGAATTCGTAATGTGTAGTATATGTTCTAAAATTAATAGGATTATAAGGCTAATGTCTAAAATTTCAATTATATCCTTTTATTGTGAGTTATTATGCTTAATATTATAAAGATATTTTTGTACACCGACGTTGTATTATACATACATACATATATATATATACATACATATATATATACATATATATATATATATATATATATATAAAGAGAGAGAGAGAGAGAGAGTATTTATTAAGAGTTATTAATTGTCATTGAAAATGTCACGACCCCAGTTCGCCCTCCGTGAACTGTCGTGATGGCACCTAGTCTCTACAACTAGGTAATCCTAACAATGCGGAACAAAAATAAAACATGCGGAAGAAATATTTAAAATTCAAAAATAACCGAAATAAACGATATATAAAAATGCCGCTCGGCATACACAATACTTAATTTCCCAAAATCAAAACATACTCCCAAAACCCGGAAACCCATGAATCACAAGCTAAGAAAAATAGTACATAGCTCTAATCTCTGGAATTTCTAACAAGAATAGAAAGTACATAAGGGCTAAATACTAAATGCAGGAATGGAAAGAGACTCCTCGGTCTGCGAATGCTGCAGATATACCTCAAAGTCGCTAGAGTAGTTGCCTCATCTTATGAATGATAGGACTGGGTAGAAGTACCTGGATCTGCACATGAAAAACATGCACAGAAAGGGCATGAGTACACCACAGCGGTACTCAGCAAGTGTCAATCCTAACCTCGGTTATGTAGTGACGAGGAAAGTCAGGGCCCTACTGAGGTTAAATAAATAATAAGATGACAAGGTAAGATAAACAGTATAATTGAGAATCTACCGTAAGAATCTACACAGGATAATAAGGAGTACAATAACGGAAACGATAATAAAGGCAAACACCAGGAAGTACCACTCATAAGAGGATGATAACCGGGGATCTCTTGGTATCCCGATGATCTCTTGGTATCCTAAATATATACTAGGGATCTCTTGGTATCCCAAGGATCTCTTGGTATCCTCATTATATGCTAGGGATCACTTGGCATCCCGAGGATCTCTTGGTATCCTCAATATATGCTAGGGATCACTTGGTATCCCAAGGATCTCTCCGTATCCGCAATATACGTGCCAAAGATCTCTTGGTATCCTGCACCTCAGTCCAGATCATAATTTCGTGCAGGGAATCTCCCAGGATGTCGTCCTGTAGTCCCAAATTAAAAATACACAGCAGCAACACAAGAATATTAAATTAAATGCCAACTTTGTACAAGTAAACAGTTAATTCTAGCTTAACAGGCTCCATGTAATGCAATTAAGGGAGTTTAAAAAAATAGGAAATTAAGTCAACTAAGAATGCTTTTCTAACTAACAACAGGCTAAGTTTGCAAGTAGAATAAAAACAGGAAGGAAAGGAACTCATTTTCAATACTTAAAGTAAAAATCGGGTTTTTCAACAATTAGCTCAAGTACGCGCTCGTCACCTCACGTACGAGGCATTTCAATTATCAAATAGCATATCCTAAAGGAAGGTCCCCCACACAAGGTTAGACAAGCCACTTACCTCGAACCGGCTCAATACTCAATCCGATACCACGCTCTTGCCACGAGTACTCAACTCCAAATGACCCAAATCTGTTCAATTCAAGTGCATAATGTAAATAACAATTTCAGTAACTGATTCTACAATTACATTCTAAGCTAATACGCTAGATTATGTAAAATGACTAAAATTCCCCTCTGGCCCACGTCTCAGAATCGGGTGAAATTTATATTTTCATAATCCTCACACCCGCACGAGTCTATTCATATAAAAATCTCTCAAATTAGATGATAAAAAAATGCAATCAAAACAAAATCTCTAGGTCTAAGAACTTTTCTTCCAATTTCTGCCAAAATTCCGATATTAAAGGATGAATTTAAGTGAAGATTCATGAAAATTAGTCTAAACCGAGTAAGAATCACTTACCCAAGTCGCCCAAGTGAAAATCCCCTCAAAAATTGTGATCTCCCGAGGTCCCAAGTCCAAAATATGAGTTATGGTCTAAACCCTCGATTTTGGGTTTTAAATTCTCTGCCCATATGTTGTTCATTGCGATCGCAAGAAATCATTTGCGATCGCGAAGAGTAAAAGTGAAAGGCTCCAGAAATGGCCTACGCGACAGCGACATGAAGAATGCGATCGCAAAAGAGGAAAAGCGAAGGGTACTCGAACTGGCCTATGCGAACACAATAGAAGGCTTGCGATCGGAGAAGAGGACAAGGCCAGCTTATGCGTTCGCGATCGAAGCCACGCGAACGCGAAGAGTAAAAGGGCAATGAACCACTAACTCCCATTTCTACAATGCGAACGCGGAAGAGTAATTGCGAACGGGAAGGAGAAAGAGGTTGACTTCCACGATTGCGAGTAAAGTAATGCGATCGCGAAGAACAATTTAGGTCCTCCCCCCCCCCCAGAGAATGCACTACGCGGTCGCGGAGGGAAGGTTGCGATCGCAGAGAAGGAAACCAAATACCAGCAGTTCAGCAATTCAACAAGTTCCAAAAATGATCCGTTGAGAATCTGAAAAACACCCGAGGCCCCTGGGACCTCAACCAAACCTACGAACATATCCCATAACATCATTCAAACTTGTTCTAACCTTCGGAACACTCAAAACAACATCAAAACACCTATTTTTCATCGGACTTAACCTTAAGAATTTCAAAAACTCTAAAAACACACTTTCGATAAAAAAGTCTATCAAACCTCATTCGAATGACCTGAAATTTTGCATACACGTCACATTAAACACTACGAAGATACTCCAACTTCTGGAATTCCATTCTGACACTCGGATCAAAATCTCACTGACGGACCGAAAACTTCAAAAATTCAACTTTCGGCATTTCAAACCTAAATTAGCTACTGACCTCCAAAACATATTTTGATCACGCTCCTAACCCTGAACACACCTAACGGAGCTAACGGAACCATCGGATTTCCATTCCGAGGCCTTCTTCACACAGTTGTGACTATGGTCAACTTTCCAACACTTAAGCTCTCATTTAGAGACTAAGTGTCCCAAAACTCTCCGAAACTTTAAACCGAACATCCCGGCAAATCAAATTAGCAGAAATAAACTTGGGGAAAGCAGTTAATAGGGGATCGGTGCATTAATTCTTAAGACGACCGGCTGGGTCGTCACATCCTCCTACACTTAAATATTCGTTCGTCGTCGAACGAGCATAGAGACATACCTGAAGTGAAGCTGCTCATGGCCCCAAACTGCTGAGCGACGTGCTAGAGCTCAAAATGACCAGTCGGGTCGTTACATCCTCTCCCACTTAAACATACGTTCATCCTCAAACGTGCTAAGAACTGTGTTGGGGTTATCCGAAACCACTGTTTAACACCTCGAGCACCTACCCGTGCTACCACAACTCAATTGGGTACCCTAGCTCGATAAACTTGAAGATATCCTTCTACACTTAAGCGAATGAGCCTTAGAGCCCAATTTCTACATGCAGAATTCCCTACCATGCCTGCTCCAACAAAAGCTCACCATATCAACAACTACCCGCAGCACCAAAACATGACTGCATACCTTAGCTGGATTCACACCTTGTACCACTTTACTTACAGGACCACAATAACATCCTCTGATCAATTTAGTCAAAATTCCACGAATCTGATGCTCCCCTTGCACCTCTTGACCTACATAGATCTTTCTCTAACTCTTACAATATCGCTAAGATGGAAGGGTGTATAGAAATTCATACCTAACTTTCGAATCAACAAATCATCGGGTCTATACTCCTGATAAGAAACATCGCCTCATTCTGAACCAAATAATGGTCTTAGCTCCTTAATATACTTCATATAACCATATTGCACTGATCATAAATCCAATGATCTCATCTCACCCATATCACGATCCCAGTTCACCCTCCATGAATATGTTATGATGGCACCTAGTTCCTACAACTAGGTAAGCCTAACAATGCGGAAATTAATATAACTTGCAGAAACATTTAATTAAATTAAGCAAAACTAGAAGAAAACGGTATATAAGTGAACTTGGCTTATCCAACTCAAAAATAAAATGCGGAAGTCTACAATCTCATACCAAAACCCATAAAATCATAGGAACCACAGGCTAATAGAAATGTAATATGCTGCTCTAACTCCAGAATGTCTAAACAACTGAAAGAAAAGGATAGAATAACTACTAAAGCTGGAACAGAATAGAGACTCCTGGTCTGTGGACGCGGCAGATATACCTTGAAGTCTCCGCTAGATCTCTCTGCCTCGAGGATAGTACGCCTGAGTGGAGGTACTTGGATCTGCACATGAAAAACATGTGCAGAAGGGGCATGAGTACACCACAGCGGTACTCAGTAAGTGCCAAGCCTAACCTCGATTGGGTAGTGACGAGGAAGGTCAGGGCCCTACTGAGGTTAAACAACATTATATGAATTAACAATATGAAAACTGACAGTAATAATGAGTACAACAGTAAGAATAGACAGCTTAAACAAGGCAATAACAACTACACAAAGACAAAATAAACACGGAATATGTACAACTCAATACCAATGATAACAATGAGGATCTCCTAGGATACCGCCTGTAGTCCTTTTCTCAACTGTCCAGTCGATCTCCGGGGATACCATCCCGTAGTCCATCATATGTGTAAATCCGAAGGATCTCCCGGGATATCATCCCGTAGCCCAACCATCAATGTGTAGGGGGATCTATCGGGAATCTAACCCGTAGTCCCAATGTAAACAATTAAGGCAACTTAAATAATTAGGCAAGTTGAATCAACTAAACATGCTTTTCTAATCTAACACAGGTTATAATTGCAAGTAAAATAAGGTAAATATGAAGGAAACTCAGTCTCAATATCTTAAGTAAAAACTGGATTTTCAATAATTGGTTCAAGTACGCGCTCGTCACCTCGCGTACAAGGCACTCAAATACCAAATAACAAATCCTAAGGGGAAAGGTCCCCCACACAAGGTTAGACAAGCCACTTACCTCGAACCGACTCCAAAACCAACTCGAAATCACACTCTTTCCACGAGTATTTGACTCCAAATGGCCCAAATCTATTCAATCCAATTACATATCGTAAATAACATCTCAAGAAAATAATTCTACTATTAACTTCAAAGACAAGACGTGAAATTAGGTAAAATGACAAAAATGCTCCTCAGGCCAATGTCTCAAAATCGGATAATTTTTACATTTTCAGAACCCTCGTACTCTCACGAGTCTAACCATATAAAAATCTCCCAAATCGGAGGTCAAACACCCACTTAAAACTCAATAGTTTGGTCTATGAACGTTTCCCCATTTTTCATTCAAAAATCCGAAATTAAGGAAGAATTCGTGATTAGATTAGTGGGTTTTAAGCATAAGGGAGTAGAGAATCATTACACAATCGTTGCCCTCGAAAAACTTCGAAATTGCTCCCAAATCTGAGCTCCCAAGCTTGTATTTTGATAAAAATGGCTAACCTTCGTTTTTGAAATGTTAAATACTGTCCATACATTCAAGGAATCCCGAATACGGAGATTTGGTCGCATTTGTGAAGAAGAAAAATGGAAGATGTCAAAAATGCCCTTCGCAATCGCAAGGGGTAGGATTCGAACGCGAAGGTCTGGGACTTTAAAGCTACGCGAACGCATGGTCTGTAACACGATCGCGATTAAGGAAAATGCTGAGATCCAGAAGCTTCTCTACACGAACGCGTGAAAGCGCTCGCGAGTACAAAGAACAAACTGGCATAGATACGCGAACGCGGATGATGTTATGCGAACGTGATGAAGCAACTGGCCTCCCCCCAAGATTAAACTACGCAAAAGCCAGAGGGAGGCTGCGATCGCGAAGAGGAAAAGTCTACAATAGCTGAATTTAGTTTTTCTGCAATTTTTAAAAACACAAAATGCTCCATTAAGCATCCGAAACACACCCGAGGCCGCCGGGACCCCAACCAAACCTACGGATGTAACAACCCGATCGGTCATTTTGAGCTCTAGCACGTCGTTCAGTGGTTTGAGGCAATGAGTAGCTTTATTTCAGGCATTACGACTTGTACGTGTGGTCAAAATTGAATTTCAAGAAGTCCAGAGTTGATTTGGAAGGAGAATTCTTATTTCGGAAGCTTAAAGTTGAAAGAATGAACTAGGATTGGAATTTTGAGTAAATGACCTAAGAATTGGGATCTAAAGGTTCCAGTAGGTTCGTATGATGATTTTGGACTTGGGCGTATGCCCGGTTCGGGTTTTGGATAACCCGGGAGTGTTTTGGCGACTATTGTGGAAGTTAGCATTTTAGAAGAAATTTCATAAGTTTAGCTTGAAGTGTATTTTAGTGTTATCGATGTCCATTTGAGATTTCAAGACTGCGAATAGCTCTGTATGGTGATTCTGAAGTTGTGGGCGCGATCGGAAGTGAATTCGGAGGTCCGTAGGTCATTTTGAAGTCATTTGGCTAAAGATAGAAAATTGAATATTTTGAGGAGTTTGACCGGAAGTGGACTTTTTATATCGGGGTCAGAATCCGATTCCAAAAGTTGGAGTACGTCCGTAATGTCAAATATGACTTGTGCGCAAAATTTGAGGTCAATCGGATGTGATTTGATAGGTTTAAGCATCGAAAGTAGAAGTTGGAAGTTCTAAAGTTCATAAAGCTTGGATTTGGGGTTGATTCATGATTTTAGCGTTGTTTGATGTGATTTGAGGCCTCTAGAAAGTCTGTAATGTGTTTTGGGACTAGTTGGTATGATTGGTTGGGGTCCTGGGGGCCTCGGGTGGATTCTGGATGGTTAACGGATCGAAAATGGGATTTTTGGAAGGTTGAGGTATGCAGGTTGCTGTCATAACCGCACCTGCGGAAAAGGGCCGCAGGTGCGGAGCCGCAGAAGCAGCTAGGATGGCGCAGGTGCGGGTTTAAGTCAGGAGGAAAGGGAACGCAGATGCGGTCAAGGTTCCGCAGAAGCGGAACGGGTGGCTAGGCTGGGACCGCAGATGCGGTCATTTTTCCGCAGATGCAGAGCCGCACCTGCGGAGGGTGAGCCGTAGAATCAAAAAAGGGGGAGCTTGATAGGAACCGTAGAAGCGGTATTTGGACCACACCTGCACAACCGCAGAAGCGGCCAAAGGACCGCAGGTGCGGAAATAGCTGGAGGCAAATGGGTTTTAAAAATCGGATTTTGGCCATTCTTCTCTCATTTTTCACTTGGCATGTGTGATTTTGGGGAGCTTCAAGAGGGGATTTTTGTCAGAAATGACAAGGTAAGATACTCCAACCTACTTTGAGTTAAATACTTCAATTATATAAGGATTTTAGCATGTAAATTAGTAGAAATTTGGGGGTTTTGGTAGAAAGACCTAGAATTTGTATTCTTGGAATTTAACCACGATTTTGTGTATGGAAATTAGTGAAAACTATATATTTGAGTTCGTGAGGCCATGGGTAAATTTTATCTTCGAAAAATTTTGGATTTCGGGCACGTGGGCATGAGGGCGTTTTGGTAAACTTTTCGATCGGGGTTAGGAAATTCTACAAATTGGATTATAATGAGAAGTTAAGTATGTATTAATGGATTTACATAATTATTGGCTAGTTTTGGGAGCATTGTGCATTGATTCGAGTCTTCGGAAGGGCGTGGAATGCCGGTTATGGATCTTCGGAGCGAGGTGAGTCTCCTTTCTAATCTTGCAAGAGGGAATTGTCCCCATAGGTGAAATAATTGATTATGTGCTCCTACTTGTGGGGGCTACGTATGCACAACATGACGAGAGTCCGTGCGTAGCTACTATTATGCTATTGTTCGTGTAGTCTAGGACCCAAAAGTATGCGATACTTGGATTAATTGTAAACTTATTAACATTTGAATTGCTTAAATCACCTTGAATTAGTAAATGAAATTCCACAAAAGATTAAAATTCATTTTTCAAAAAAAAATCTTTAAAAGAGAATTGGCTTTTCTATGGATAATTGTTCCTTGTTGACTACTTGATTGATCGTCTGTATGTGTTTGATTTTGGAATGGGCCGAACGCCTCGACAGATTAAATAGATGCATCTATAGGCGCGTCGTCGACCCTTGGCAAGTGCACAGTTTATTTCTATTAGATCGGGCCGTCGCCTCGGCATAATATGTGCATGCTTGCATTGCTTACCCTGAAACTTATTGAAGTTGATATTGCCTTTTTTATGGCCGCTATAAACTATAAAGATAACGAAAAGTAAATCTTGGAATTTCATTGTTATTCGAGAAGGTGTTACCTGTTTTCCTTCTTTATGAGTTATAATTGTTAGATAAATCCTGTTATCCTCACATCTTCACCATATTATTATTGGACCACTAGTAAGTGTCGAAGTTGACCATCTCGTCTCTACTTCTTCGAGATTAGACGGGATACTCATTGAGTACACGTTGTTTTCATACTCATACTACACTTCTGTGCATTTTTGTTGCATAGGTATATGTAACTCTAGTGGCCTCCTCGGCGTAGCAGCATGGTTGATATGGAGACTTAGGTGAGCTGCACTTCTCGAGGTGACCCGCAGTCAGCAGAGTCTCTTTCAATTTTCTGTATTTATTTTTTGTCCAAAATTGTGTTGCGGACAGTTATTGTACCTTAATTGATTTTTCTTAGAAATTGCTCGTGCACTTGTGACACCGGGTTCTGGGATGGATTGAAGTATTTTGTATTAACTGCTTATCATTTAAACTTGATTTGAGACAATTATCTTTTAAATTGCTAAATTTGAAGGAAAATCCTAGACTTCAAAAGTATTAAAATGAGAATTTGATTAAGTAATTTGGTTGGCTTGCCTGACCGCAATGTCCGGCACCACCACCACCTTTAGTGGATTTTGTGTAGTGACAACATGGTATCAAAGCACTAGGTTCCTAGGGTCTCACGAGTCATGAGCGAGTCTAGTAGAGTCTCGCGGATCGGTACGAAGACTTCTGTACTTATCCTCGGGAGGTTGCAGGACTGTTAGGAGTACTTCCCTTCTTGATTCCTTATCATGCGATTTGATTTCCTGTGAGGCTTTTGCCTTCGTTTCTTTCCTACTCAATCTTACGCGATGCGAACCGCTTGTTATAGATAAAAAATTTAAGAACTGTAATGGTACTACAGATGTGACACAGGATGTTTCTCCTGGTATAGCTAATCAAATTATTATCGTCGCTTTATGGAAGAATATTTTATTGTTTCAACCCAATAACGGTACTTCTGAGGGCTCTGGGGCCAGGCACAAGTTGCCACGATTCTTACGAACAATTGTTTCGCAGTATTGCTATTATGGTATGAAGTTTGCATATGTATCGGGACAGTGAATGACTTGAATTGAGGTTTACTCAGTGCATAATCAAGAGATTCAGTATTTTATTCCCGGTAGGGGAAAGGCAATCGGACTAAGGATGGTCAGGTGTGGGCTGGTGGAAGTAATGAGACTTGGTATTTGCAAGCGTGGTGGAGCTTTCTTCTGTGATGGGGTGTCGTCGCCCTAATTGAACGTACTAAGTTTGTCGGTGTTATGATCTGCTATAATTTGCCTTTGGGGCAAGATATTGCGCAATAGTATTGGAGATGCAACTGTCGGATATCGGAAGGTGCGGTGGTTCAGGATTGAATCAGTATTTCTAATGTTGACGGTTCGATAAAGATGACCTTCGGAAAGGTATAAAGCTAGCAGCAATTGTGGGTTCAAGTGCCACGAGTTAGATTTTTATTTAAAATGGCCATTGAATATCAAAGGACGAGGAAGGACATGTGGGAAGCGTCAGGCAGTGTTCAAAATTATAAAAAGGTCAGGTATATGAAGCGAAGGTCGAGTAGTCGATTAAGGGGATGATTTCCGTCAAAGTGGGAGAGTGGCGGAGTTGCGTATGGGCCTTGCAGTGGGATGACTACGTACCTTAAGGAGGGTTTGGAGTGGTTTGAGAATATTAGTGTTTGGTTATTGGGGTCTACAGATCTAATTTGAAGTAGGGATTCTTGTGCGGCAGAAGATTTAATATAATGGAAAGGGGACGCTTAAGGGAAGAAGGGTGCAGCATACCTTTGGATTGGAAGGATGTTGTCGCGCATTTAAATGATTTCCAAGGGAGGTAAATGGACCTGTGCAGTTGGAGAGTGAGCTCAGACTCAGGATGGGTTATTGATGTCGTAGTGCTTGTACCCCATGCAGCAGCGTTGGAAGATGTCGGGGAGAGCTTTTATAGGTGGGTTACCCAAGTGAGCAGGTTAGCGGTCGCATGGTTGGCGAGGCTTCTGCGAAGAATTCTATCGGTTATATAGCAAAGGGATCAGTTGTGCAAATATGATTGATGAGTCAGAATATAAGAAAGGGTCTTACAGAAAGATTTCGAGAACTTTGGCGATTGACTGCGCGAGGTTATGTCAATAAGAGATAAAGAGGATGGGTGAATTCTAGATTTGTGAAATAATGGCTTCATGCTAAGTGGGAGAGTCCAACCGCTTATGATTGGGTTGCATGGTCAACTACTTGCGAGATTTTTGGCTATTAGCATATCGATGGGCTATTTCAGCTACGGGAAAGGACCATAAGTGGTAATTTGAGCAAGGGAGTATTAAAGGTGGGCTATCGTTGGCCTTATTGGCCCATGTTCAGACTTGGAGGAAGATTCAGGATTTTGTTTTGTATAGTTATGGGTTCCAAGGGAAGTGTATCGGCGGGATCTTCGCCAAGGGGTTATTCATGTGATGGGAGACTCGTGGAGTTGATTATATTCGGGGCCAATTCAGAGTGGGTAGCTCTCAACAACGGCCATGACAAATTCACAAGATGAGGTATGATGCCTAATGATTTCGAGCGTATGGTTACGGGTAAGAATCAAGCTTGTTAGCAGCCTATAAGAAGGGGCACAAAATGTTCTGTGATGTTTTGGCTTGCAATGTAGCAATTGGGAGGTGTGAAGACAGTTTATGGGATTTGAGACAGCATGATCTCGCGGTTCAAGGTTACTCGGGGTGAGTGCGAATAGAGTATGGTAAGTGTTGGATGGAGTTATTATTGTTTCGATGGAAATCAAGGATAAATTGGACGAAGATAGATTGGTTAGCCATAATTGAGTTGGCATATTGGTGGTGGAGATCAGTTCCTTCCGTGAGATCAAATTATGCAAGTGACTGTGACGATGCGTATGAGGCTTGTCGGCTGCCGTAGTTGATATTATTCAAGTCCATTCTTCTATTATGGCTTATTATGTGGAAGCGGATTCCGGGAGGCTATGGTGCCTTAGACCACTACCTAGATGTTTGCATGTTCTACGGTTATAAGAATTTGCCTGTGTGTTGCTATGTTTCTCCTGAAGTGAGTCAGTGAAAAGCTTTTATATGATGCAGTGTTGACCTATTAGTGGTTCCAAAGTTATGATAAGAATCATGTCCTACCGTACATTGGCATGTCGGGTGCAGTGAGTAGTATGTAATTTGAAGCGAGAATCAAGGTGGCAGTTCGATGTGGACACGTATGTCACAAGCTCGGATGAGCAGGAAGGGTGTTTTGAGGTTTAAAGTAAGCGGGTATTGTCTTCAGCGTCACCTGATATCGGTGTTCTATAAGAAGGGCTTGCATCATAGTTAATGATTCTTGATCGTTTTTCAGTGTTGGTGCGGCCGGTGGTTGGGATGTACGGACCTGTATGTGTTTCGAAAGGTTGTGGGAGCACGTCCCACAGGAAGATTGTATAAGTGCGACATGTGGTCACTTAATTGATTAAATATTTAACCCCGGTATGGAGATTTGTGATGACATCGATAAATTGAGAATATATGCCTGGAGGGCACTCAGTTACTGAATTGTGGACTGTGGATGAGTACTCCGGTTATGATGGGTGTTCTTGTGTGTTATGAGAAGAGGGAAATTAGTATGGACCTTCGAAGGGTTATTGGCTTAGTTTGATACGATCAGGATCAACTTAAGGTCGGTGGATGGATCTAAATGTGGATATGGGCTCTATGTCAGGTCAATTATGTTCATTTCAGCAAAGCGCTCCTTATGGAAGAATGGTCAGGGTGTTATATGGTCATTAGCAATTTCATGTAATGATGTATTGCGCCGTGCGAGTTGTGAGACGGCTTGGTGAATTGCTTATGTGATGAGGATCCGCGTAGAAATGATGTTATATGAGCAAAATGGCTCTTGAGATTCAAATTGTATATCGCACCTCAGTTGTGCTTGAATTTTGTATCCTATAGCGCTATCTGCTCCCTCAGGGATGGTATTATTCACCTAGCGTGCTTGTGACCAAAATTTGGTATTTTATTGTAATGAGCAAATTTAGCTCGACATGCATCTCCTTATGTGAGATCTATGTGTGGATCGGGTGGCACGCCTCCATGGGTATGTTATTTGGATCGGGTTGCGCGCCGCAGCAGTATGATGCTGAGTACAGTTCCCTATATCTGCCTTTATGTGTTTCGTTTCCTATTTTTTTGGAGGAAAGCTCGTATTAGCTGTGAACCTGCATCGCATGTATGATTCGCAAGCGAGGTGTCTGTTTAGTATGTTGCCCGCGTCGCAGGTATGTTTCGCGAGCGGGGTAATTGGATCTCTTTTTCATAGTTCATTTTTCTTCTTCCTTGTATCGCGTTCGAATCGGTAGCCTATTGGCACATTATGTCATCATTTGAGACTTTTGATCATGTCCGGGGTGGCATATTGCTTGAGTAGTTCGTACTGGGTGGGACGAGATTATTGGCTTTAAGGTCCGTGAAATCCGAGTATATGAAGTACATTAAGGAGCTAAGGCCACTATTCGGCCCAGAATGCAGTGATGGTTCTTGACATGAGTATAGAGCCAATGGATTGTTGATTCGGCAGTTGGTTGTGAATTTCTGCACATCTCTCCCATTGTGGCGGTGTTGTAAGTGTTGGAGTAAGACCTATGTCTGCCATAAGGTTCATTGGAAGCATCAGGTTCGTGGAATTTCAACTAAGTTGATCAAAAAATGTTATTGTGGTTCGGCGAGCAAAGTGATGCAAGGTGCGAATTCAGCAAAATTATGCAGTCATGTATTGGGTACAGCATGTAGTAACTGATATGGTGATCGTATGTTGGAAATAGGCTTGGCAGAGAATTCCGAATGTTAGAATTGGGCTCTAAGGCTTATTTTCTTGAATAAAAGGGAATATCTTCAGAATTTATCGAGCTAATGTGCTCAACGGAGTTGTGGTAGCACGAGAAGGTGCGTGAGGTTATAAACAGCAATTTCAGACTACTTCAGTGTGGTTCTCAGCACGTTCGAGGACGAACGTATGTTTAAGTGGGAGAGAATGTAATGACCCGATCGGTCGTTTTGAGCTCTAGCGCGTTATTCAGCGGTTTGAGGCCATGAGCATCTTCATTTCAGGCATTACGACTTATATGTGTGGTCAGAATTAAATTTCGGGAAGTCTATAGTTGATTGGGAAGGAGAATTGTTATTTCGGAAGCTTAAAGTTGAAAGAATGAACTAGGATTTGAATTTTGAGTAAAAGACCTCAGAATCGGGATCTAAACGTTCCAGCAGGTTCGTATGATGATTTCGGACTTGGGCGTATGCCCGGTTCGGGTTTTTGATAACCCGAGAGTGTTTTGGCGCCTATTGTGGAAGTTAGCATTTTAGAAGAAATTTCATAAGTTTGGTTTGAAGTGCATTTCAGTGTTATCGATGTCCGTTTGAGATTTCGAGACTATGAATAGCTCCGTATGGTGATTCTGGAGTTGGGGGTGCGATCGGAAGTGAATTCGAAGGTCCGTAGGTCAATTTGAAGTCATTTGGCTAAAGATAGAAAATTGATGGTTTTGAGGAGTTTGACCGGAAGTGGACTTTTTTATAACGAGGTCGGAATCCGATTCCGAAAGTTGTATTAGGTTCGTAATGTCGAATATGACTTGTACGCAAAATTTGAGGTCAATCCGACGTGATTTGAGAGGTTTAAGCATCGAAAATGAAGTTGGAAGTTCTAAAGTTCATAAAGCTTGAATTGGGGGTTGATTCATGATTTTAGCATTGTTTGATGTGATTTGAGGCCTCGAGCAAGTCCGTAATTTGTTTTGGGACTGGTTGGTATGATTGGTTGGGGTCCCGGGGGCCTCGGGTGGATTCCGGGTGGTTAACGGATCGAAAATGGGATTTTTGGAAGGCTGAGGTCTGCTGGTTGATGTCATAACTGCACCTGCGGAAAAAGGGCCGCAAGTGCGGAGCCAGAGAAGCGTCTAGGAAGGCACATGTGCGGGTTTAAGTCAGGAGGAAAGGGACCGCAGATGCGGTCAAGGTTCCGCAGAAGCGGAATGGGGAGGCTAGGCTGGGACTGCAGATGCGGTCATTTTTTCGCAGATGCGGGACCGCACCTGCGGAGGGTAAGCCGCAGAAGCGAAAGGGGGAGCTTGATAGGAACTGCAGAAGCGGTATTTGGACTGCACCTGCGGAACCGCAAAAGCGGTCAAAGGACCGCAGGTGCGGAAATAGCTGGAGGCAGAGGGGTTTCAAAAATCGGATTTTGGCCATTCTTCTCTCATTTTTCACTTGGCATGGGCAATTTTGGGGAGCTTCAAGAGGGTATTTTCGTCATCAACGACAAGGTAAGATATCCCCACCTACTTTGTGTTAAATACTTCAATTCTATAAGGACTTTAGCATGTAAATTAGTAGAAATTTGGGGGTTTTGGTAGAAAGACCTAGAATTTATGTTCTCGGAATTTAACCACGATTTTGAGTATGGAAATTAGTGAAAACTATATATTTGAGTTCGTGAGGCCATGGGTAAATTTTATCTTCAAAAAATTTTGGATTCCGTGAAAGTAGGCTCGAGGGCGTTTTGGTCAACTTTTCGATCGGGGTTAGTAAATTCTACAAATTGGATTATAATGAGAAGTTAATATGTATTAATGGATTTACATAATTAGTGGCTAGTTTTGAGAGCGTTGTGCATCGATTCGAGTCTTCGGAAGGGCGTGGAATGTCGGTTATGGATCTTCGGAGCGAGGTGAGTCTCCTTTCTAACCTTGTAAGAGGGAATTGTCCCCATAGGTGAAATAATTGATTATGTGCTTCTACTTGTGGGGGCTACGTATGCACGGAGTGACGAGAGTCCGTGTGTAGCTACTATTATGCTATTGTTCGGGTAGTCTAGGACCTAAAAGTATGCGATACTTGGATTAATTGTAAACTTATCGACATTTGAATTGCTTAAATCACCTTGAGTTAGTAAATGAATTTCCACAAAAGATTAAACTTCATTTTCCAAAAAAGAATCTCTAAAAGAGAATTGTCTTTTCTATGTATAATTGTTCCTTGTTGACTACTTGATTGACCGTCTGTATGTGTTTGATTTTGGAACGGGTCAAACGCCTCAGCAGATTAAATAGATGCATCTATAGGCGCGTTGTCGACCCTCGGCAAGTGCACAGTTTATTTCTGTTGGATCGGGCCGTCGCCTCAGCATAATATAGGCATGCTTGCATTGCTTACCCTGAAACTTATTGAAGTTGACATTGCCTTTTTTGTGGCCGCTATAAACTATAAAGATAACGAAAAGTAAATCTTGGAATTTCATTGTTATTCGAGAAGGTGTTACCTGTTTTCTTGCTTTATGAGTTATAATTGTTAGATAAATCCTTTTATCCTCACATCTTTACCATATTATTATTGGACCACTAGTAAGTGTCGAAGTTGACCATCTCGTCTCTACTTCTTCGAGATTAGACGGGATACTCATTGAGTACACGTTATTTTCGTACTCATACTACACTTCTGTGCATTTTTATTGCACAGGTATATGTAACTCTAGTGGCCTCCTGGGCGTAGCAGCATGGTTGATACGGAGACTTAGGTGAGCTGCACTTCTCGAGGCGACCCGCAGTCAGCAGAGTCTCTTTCAATTTTCTGTATTTATTTATTGTCCAAAATTGTGTTGCGGACAGTTGTTGTACCTTATTTGATTTTTCTTAGAAATTGCTCATGCACTTGTGACACCGGGTTCTGGGATGGTTTGAAGTATTTTGTATTAACTACTTATCACTTAAACTTGATTTGAGACAATTATCTTTTAAATTGCTAAATTTGAAGGAAAATCCTAGACTTCAAAAGTATTAAAACGAGAATTTGATTAAGAAATTTGGTTATTTTGCTTGACAGCAGTGTCTGGCGCCACCACGACCCTTAGTGGATTTTGGGTCATGACAACGGACATATCCCATAACACCATTCAAACTTGTACCAATCCTTAAACCGCCTAAAACAATGCCGGAAACTCAAATTAAACAAAGATTTGAGCCTAAGAACTTCAATTTCCATCAAAACACACTTTCGATCAAAAACCTAACCAAAATACGTCCGAATGACCTGAAATTTTGCGCACACTTCTCAAATGACATGACGGGGATACTGCAACTTCTGGAATTCCAATCCGACCCTCGGATCAAAAACTCACTATCAGACCGGAAACTTCAAAAATTCAAACTTCGGTATTTCAAGCCTAAATGAGCTACGAACTTCCAAAATACATTCCGAACACGCTCCCAATGCCGAAATCACCTAACGGAGCTAACGGAACCATCGGATTTCCATTCCGAGGTCGTCTTCACACTGCTCTAACTACGGACCATTTTTCAACACTTAAGCTCTCATTTAGGGACTAAGTGTCCCAAAACTCTCCGAAACCCAACACCGAACGTCCCGGCAAACCAAAATAGCAGAAATGAACTTAGGGGAAGCATTTAATAGGGGATATGGGCATTAATTCTTAAGACAACTGGCCGGGTCGTCACATCCTCCTACACTTAAACATTCGTTCGTCCTCGAACGAGCATAGAGAACATACCTGAAGTAGTGAAAAGATATGGGTAACTGTTGCGCATATCCTGCTCGGTCTCCCAGGTCGCCTCCTCGGCCGGCTGACCCCGCCACTGATCCTTCACTAAAGCTGTGTTATTTAACCTCAACTTTCTGATCTGCCTGTCTAATATAGCCACTGGCTCCTCAACATAGGATAGATCCTTGTCCAACTGGACTGAACTGAAATCCAACACGTGCGACGGATCACCGTGATACCTCCGGAGCATCGAAACATGAAATATCGGATGGACTCCGGCCAAACTGGGAGGTAAAGCAAGCTTATAGGCAACCTCCCCGACTTGCCTCAAGATCTCAAAAGGGCCAATAAACCTCGGACTCAACTTTCCTTTCTTCCCAAACCTCATGACGCCTTTCATAGGCGAAACCCGAAGCAGAACCCGTTCACCAACCATATATGAAACATCACGGACCTTCTTGTCCGTGTAGCTCTTCTGTCTGGACTGGGCTGTACAGAGTCTATCCTGAATCATCTTAACCTTCTCCAATGGGTCCTGAACCAACTCTGTGCCCAATAGCCTGGCCTCACCCGGCTCAAACCAGCCCACCGGAGATCTACACCTCCTACCATATAAAACCTCACACGGCACCATCTGAATGCTGGACTGTAAACTATTTTTGTAAGCAAACTCCGCCAATGGCAAGAAATGATCCCAAGAACCTCCAAACTCAATCACACATGCACGGAGCATATCCTCAAGAATCTGAATAGTGCGCTCGGACTGTCCGTCCGTCTGGGGGTGAAATGTTGTGCTCAACTCGACCCGAGTGCCTAACTCCTGCTACACAGCTCTCCAGAACTGCGATGTACACTGGGTACCTCTGTCCGAAATAATAGAAACTAGAATACCATGCAGACGGACGATCTTCCGGATATAAATCTCTACCAACCGCTCTGATGAATAAGTGGTACACACATGAATGAAATGAGCGGACTTGGTCAGCCGATCCATAATGACCCAAATGGCATCAAACTTCTTCAAGGTTCGTGGGAGTCCAGATACAAAGTCCATGGTGATGCGCTCCCATTTCCACTCCGGAATCTCTATCTGCTGAAGCAACCCACCCGGGCGTTGGTGCTCATACTTCACCTGCTAGTAGTTGAGGCATCTAGACACATAACCAACTATATCTTTCTTCATTCGCCTCCACCAATAGTGTTGCCTCAAGTCCCGATACATCTTCGCCGCATCCGGATGGATGGAATATCGCGAACTATGGGCCTCTGCTAGAATCAACTCTCGAAGACCATCAAAATTGGGCACACAAATCCGGCCCTGCATCCTCAATACCCCGTCATCTCCGATGGTCACATCTCAGGCATCTCCACACTGAACCTTGTCCTTAAGGACAAGAAAATGGGGGTCTTCATACTGCTGCTCCCTGATACGATCAAATAAGGAAGACCGGGAAACCACACAAGCTAGAACCCGACTGGGATTTGAAAGATCCAATCTCACAAACTGGCTGGCTAAGGCCTGAACATCCATCATGATAGGCCTCTCTGAAGCTGGTAGATATGCCAAACTCCCCAAACTCTCCGTCCGGCGACTCAAGGCATCCGCCACTACATTGACCTTGCCCGAGTGATACAGGATAGTGATATCACAATCCTTCTGCAACTCTAACCACCTCATCTGATGCATATTTAGATCCTTTTGCTTGAGCAAGTGCTGCAAGCTCTAATGGTCAGTATAGATCTCACAAGGCACACCGTACAAATAATGACGCCAGATCTTCAAGGCATGAACAATGGCAGCTAACTCAAGGTCGTGGACAAGGTAATTCTTTTCATGTATATTCAAATGTCTGGATGCATAGGTAATCACCCTACCGTCCTGCATCAACACTGCTCCAAGGCGAGGCGTCATAATAGACAGCATAAGACCCCGAACCGGTAGGCAACATCAAAATTAGGGCTGTAGTCAAAGTTGTCTTGAGATTCTGAAAGCTCACCTCACACTCCTCTATCCACTGAAATGGGGCACCCTTCTGGGTCAATCTAGTCATAGGGGCCACAATCGATGAAAATCCCTCCATGAAGCGATGGTAGTAGCCCGCCAAACCAAGAAAACTGCGAATCTCTGTAGCTGAGGATGGCCTGGGCCAACTCTGTAAGGCCTCTATCTTCCTCGGATCCACCCGAATACCCTCACTCAAAATCGTGTGGCCTAAGAATGCCATAGAACTCAGCCAAAACTCATATTTTGAGAACTTTGCATATAACTTCTTCTCCCTCAAGGTTTGAAGCACGGTCCTCAGGTGCTGCTTATGATCTTCCCGACTCCAGGAATACACCAGAATATCATCAATAAAAATAATAACGAACGAGTCAAGATATGGTCTGAACTCACTGTGCATCAAATGCATGAAAGTTGTTGGGGCATTGGTCAGCCCAAATAACATAACAAGGAACTCGTAATGACCATATCGAGTCCCGAAGGCAGTCTTCGGGATATCTGGCTCCCGAATCTTCAACTGATGGTACACTGAGCGCAAGTCAATCTTAGAAAACACATGTGCGCCTTGAAGCTGGTCAAACAGATCATCAATACGAGGCAAAGGATAACGGTTCTTCAATGTAACCTTGTTCAGATGGCGATAATCAATACACATACGCATAGAACCATCCTTCTTCTTCACGAACAAAATAGGAGCACCCCACGGTGAAACACTGGGTCGAATAAAACCCTTGCCAAGCAATTCTTGTAATTGATCCTTCAATTCTTTCAACTCAGGAAGAGCCATACGATACGGAGGGATGGAAATGGGCTAAGTGCCTGGCAACAGATCAATGCCAAAATCAATGTCTCTATCAAGCGACATGCTCGGAAGATCAGCTGGAAACACATCGGGATAATCCTATAGCACTAGAACTGAATCCACAAAAGGGGTATCAGCACTGACATCTCTCACATAAGCTAAATACGCGGCACACTCCTTCTCAACCATGCACTGACCTTTAAGAAAAGAGATAACTCTACTGGGAGTGTGATCTAAAGTACCACTCCACTCAATACGCGAAATACCTGACATAGCCAGCGTCACGGTCTTGGCGTGACAATCAAGAATAGCAAAATTGGGCGACAACCAGTCCATGCCCAAAATAATTTCAAAATAAACCGTACCGAGTAACAATAAATCTGCTCTGGTCTCAAAACCACAAATAGTTACCAAACATGACTGATAAACGCAGTCCACAACAAGAGAATCCCCCATAGGAGTAGAAACATAAACGGGGGCACTAAAAGAATCCCGAGGCACACCCAAATGTGGAGCAAAGTAAGAAGACATATAATAATAAGTAGAGCCCGGATCAAATAGAATCGATGGCTCCCTATGACAAACCAGTATAATACTTGTAATGATGGAGTCGGAGGCAAAAGCCTCGGTACGAGCAGGAATAGCATAATATCTGGCCTAGACCCTCTCTCGAGGGCGACCTCTATCTCCCCGACCACCGCCCCTAGCCAGCTGGGCAGGTGGGGTAGCAGCTGGAGCTATGATCATGGCCTGAGAACTCTGAGGAGCACGTTGTGGCTGAGCAGTCTGTGAAGATGCACCCCTACCAAGTCTGGGGCAGTCCCTAACCATGTGGCGTGTATCACCACACTCAAAACAAGCTCTAGGAGGACGCGGTAGCTGTGACTGACTAGGGCCAGGTTTGCTGGACTGACATCTGGAATCACCCTGCGCAGGAGGCGCGCTAGAAACTGGAGGTGCATAGTAAGGCTCCTGAGGTATAGGCAGAGCTGGAGCACTACTGGCTGCTAGAAGAGCTGAATGGATGGGGCGACCCGCATAACCTCTGCCATAACAACCTGCTGATGGGGTAAGGGCACCAGAGTAGTGACCCGAATCTCAAGACCTCTTGGCCTCCCTCTCCTCTTGCTCCCTGGCGAGCATACCCTTAATCCTCCTAGCAATGCTCACTACCTGCTGATAAGGAATATCCATCTCCAACTCTCGAGCCATGCTATATCTGATGGGAGAGATAAGACCCTCAATGAACCTGCGAACTCTCTCCCGAACTGTAGCAACCAACGTCGGTGCATGCCTAGCCAACCTGGTATAACGGATAGCATACTCCAAAACGGTCATAGCACCCTGGCGCAAATGCTCAAACTCTACGCGCCATGCGTCCTTAAGACTCTGGGGGACAAACTCTCTCATAAACATATCCGAGAACTGGGTCCAAGTCGGTGAAGCAGCCTCGACTGGACTATCTATCTCATAAGTGCGCCACCAATCATAGGCGGCTCCCCAAAGCTGAAAAGCAATAAAAGAACCCCCTCTAGACTCCACAATGCCCATAGTGCGAAGAATACGGTGACACTCCTCTAGAGATCACAAGGCATCGTCTGATGCTAATCCACTGAATACTGGGGGATCATACTTCTTGAACCTCTCAAGTCTCCGATGCTCGTCCTCTAAAGCAGCTGACTCGTCCTCGGGCTGAACTGGTAGTGCAGGCGGTGCGGGAATAATCTCGGGAGCCTGCTCAACCTGCACTCCTCGCTCAGGAGTGCGGACGGAGGGAGTCTGTACTTATCCCCCGGCCTGGGATGTGTCTGCAGCAAGGGGAAGCAACCCTGTCTAAGCCAAGGTGGTGTACATACTCATGAACTGAGCCAAAGTCTCCTGGAGAGCTAGAGTAGTAATGGAAGTAGTAGGCGTCCCAGGTGCCTGGGCTCCGGCTGGATCTGCTGGTGGTGCCTCAGCGGCGGCTCGCATAGGTGCTCTCGCTGCACACGTGCGCGTCCTCGACCTCTCCCCCGACCCCAGCCTCTGACGGCTGCATGAGGGGGCGCGGGTGCCTGATCATCTTGAATAGCACGTGTCCTCACCATCTGTGAGAGAATAGAAGACAAAAGTTTAGAATTGATTTCAAAAATACCGCACGACAAGGAATTCAAATGAAATGAAGATTTTTCCTAAACAGTTACATAGCCTCTCGTAGATAAGTACAGACGTCTCCGTACCGATCAGTGAGACTCTAATAAACCGGCTTGTGTTCCGTGACTCCTATGAACCTAGAGCTCTGATACCAACTTGTCACGACCCCAATTCACCCTCCATGAACATGTCGTGATGGCACCCAGTTCCTACAACTAGGTAAGCCTAACAATGCAAAAATTAATATAACTTGCGGAAACATTTAATTAAATTAAGCAAAACTAGAAGAAAACGGTATATAAGTGCCACTTGGCATATACAACTCAAAAATAAAATGTGAAAGTCTACAACCTCATCCCAAAACCCGGAAACTCACGGGAACCACAGGCTAATAGAAATGTAATATGCTGCTCTAACTCCAGAATTTCTAAACAACTGAAAGAAAAGGATAGAATAACTACTAAAGCTGGAACAGAATAGAGACTCCTGGTCTGCGGACGCGGCAGATATACCTCAAAGTCTCTGCTAGATCTCTCCGCCTCGAGTATAGTACGCCTTAGTGGAGGTACCGGGATATGCACATGAACAACATGCGCAGAAGGGGCATGAGTACACAACAGCGGTACTCAGTAAGTGCCAAGCCTAACCTCGATTGGGTAGTGATGAGGAAGGTCAGGGCCCTACTGAGATCAAACAACATAATATGAATTAACAATATGAAAACTGACAGTAATAATGAGTACAGCGGTGAGAATAGACAGGTTAAACAAGGCAATAACAACTACACAAAGATAGAATAAACACGGAATATGTACAACTCAATACCAATAATAACAGTTAGAATCTCCCAGGATACCGTCCTGTAGTCCTTTTCTCAACTGTCCAGTGGATCTCCCGGAATATCGTCCCATAGTCCATCATATGTGTAAATTCGAAGGATCTCCTGGGATATCGTCCCGTAGTCCAACCATCAATGTGCAGGGGGATCTATCGGGAATCTAACCCGCATTCCCAAAGTAAATGTGCAGGGGGATCTACCGGGAATCGAACCCGTAGTCCCAAAGTAAACAAACAAGGGGGGAGCTATCGGAATCCCACATCCATAGTCCCAGTGTCAATGCGCAACCACAAGCAGAAGATACTCAGAAATGAAGTACAAAAGACAAGCAACAGGTACTACTAACCTAGCATGCTTCAAGTAGTACAGTCAGGGCAACTTAAACAATTAGGCAAGTTGAATCAACTAAACATGCTTTTCTAATCTAAAACGGGTTATAATTGCAAGTAAAATAAGGCAAATATGAAGGAAACTCAGTCTCAATATCTTAAGTAAAAACTGGATTTTAAACAATTGGCTCAAGTACGCGCTCGTCACCTCGCGTACAAGGCACTCAAATACCAAATAACAAATCCTAAGGGGAAAGTTCCCCCACACAAGGTTAGACAAGCCACTTACCTCGAACCGACTCCAAAATCAACTCGAAATCACACTCTTGCCACGAGTATCCGACTCCAAATGGCCCAAATCTATTCAATTCAATTACATATCGTAAATAACATCTCAAGCAACTAATTCTACTATTAACTTCAAAGACAAGATGCGAAATTAGGTAAAATGACCAAAATGCCCCTCAGGCCAACGTCTCGGAATCGGATAATTTTCACATTTTCAGAACCGTCGTACTCTCACAAGTCTAACCACATAAAAATCTACCAAATCGGAGGTCAAGCACCCACTAAAAACTCAATAGTTTGGTCTATGAAGTTTTCCCCATTTTTTATTCAAAAATCCGAAATTAAGGAAGAATTCGTGATTAGATTAGTGGGTTTTAAGCATAAGGGAGTAGAGAATCGTTACCCAATCGTTTCCCTCGAAAAACTTTCGAAATTGCTCCCAAATCCGAGCTCCCAAGCTTGTATATTGATAAAAATGGCTAACCCTCATTTTTTAAAAGTTAAATATTGTCCAGACATTCAATGAATCGCGAACGCGGAGATTAGCTCGCATTCGCGGAGAAAAAAAATGGAAGATGTCATAAATGCCCTTCGCGATCGCGAGGGGAAGGATGCGAACGCGAAGGCCTAGGACTTTAAACCTACGCAAACGCGTGGTTTGTAACCTGGTCGCGATTAAGGAAAATGCTGAGATCCAGAAGCTGCTCTACGTAAACGCTTGAAAGCGCTCGCGAACGCGAAGAACGAACTGGCATAGACGCGAGCGCGGATGATGTTATGCGAACCCGATGAAGGAACTGGCCTCCCCCCAAGATTACACTACGCGAATGCGAGAGGGAGGCCGTGATCGCGAAGAGGAAAAGTCTACAGCAGTTGAGTTCAATTTTTCTGCAATTTTTAACAATACAAAATGCTCCGTTGAGCATCCGAAACACACTCGAGGCCCCTCGGACCCCAACCAAACCTACGGACATATCTCATAACACCATTCAAACTTATACCAATCCTTAAACCACCTAAAACAACGCCGGAAACTCGAATTAAACAAGGATTTGAACCTAAGAACTTCAATTTCCATCAAAACATGCTTTCGATCAAAAACCTAACCAAAACACGTCCGAATGACCTGAAATTTTGTGCACACACCCCAAATGATATGACGGAGCTACTGCAACTTCCGGAATTCCAATCCGACCCCCGGATCAAAAACTCACTATTGGACCGAAAACTTCAAAAATTCAAACTTCGGCATTTCAAGTCTAAATGAGCTACGGACTTCCAAAATACATTCCAAACACGCTCCCAACCCCAAAATCACCTAACGGAGCTAACGGAACCATCGGATTTCCATTCTGAGTTCGTCTTCACACTGCTCCAACAACGGACCATTTTTCAACACTTCAGCTCTCATTTAGGGACTAAGTGTCCCAAAACTCTCTGAAACCCAACACCGAACGTCCCGGCAAACAAAAATAGCAGAAATGAACTTAGGGGAAGCAGTTAGTAGGGGATAGGGGCGTTAATTCTTAAGACGACCAGCCGGGTCATCACAACCCAGTACATACCGCTCAGGCAATAAGCAACCCCGGACATGATCAAAAGTCACATATGATGCCACAACATGCCAATAGGCTATGACCTCGAACGTAACAAAAGGAAAACGAACTCTAGAAGGAACTACTCAACTCACGTACTAATATGAACTTTCCTTATAAAATAGGAAGCAAGGCATACAAAAATAGCATGTAGAAAACTGGACTCAACATCACACTGTTGCGGCGTGCAACCCAATCCAAATAACATACCCATGGCGGCATGACACCCGATCCACACATAGAATTCACATAAGGAGATATACATCGAGCTAAACTGCTCATTATAAAAAAATTCCGAATATCGATCACAGGCACGCTAAGTGCATAATACCATCCCTGGGGAGACATATAGTGCCATAGGCTACAAATCTCAAACACAACTGAGGTGCACTATACGATCTGAATCTCGAGAGCCATCCTGCTCATATAACATCATCTCTATGTGGAACCTCAACACATAAGAAATTCATTAAGCCATCTCACAACTCATACGGCACAATATATCATTACATGAAATAGCTGACGATGAAATATACCCTGACTGCTTGTCTAAATGATCACATTGCTGAAATGAACACATTTGGCCTGATATAGAGCCCATATTCACATTTAGATCCATCCACAAACCTCAAGTTGATTCTAAACACATTGAACTAAGCTAATAACCTTTCAAAGGTACATAATAACTCTCCTTTCTCTCATAACACATAAAAACAACCATTATAACCGAGGCAATCCTCCACGGTCCACAACCCAATAAGTCGAGTGCCCTCCCAGCATAAATTCACAAATCAATGATATCGCCACCGTCTTCCTACTTGGTTTAAATCTTCAATCAATCAAGTGACTACATGCCACACTTATACAATCTTCCTGTGGGGCACGCTCCCATAACCTTCCGTAACAGACAATAAATATGCGTGTCCATACCACCAGCCGCTCTAACACTGAGAAAGCATTCAAGAATCCATAACCAGGATGCAAGGCCTCTTTTCACAAAACACCGATCTCATGTGACACCAAAGATGATACCCACTTAATTTAAACATCGAACCTCCTTTACTGCTCATCAGAGATTGCAACATCCTCGTCAACACCGAACTGCAACCTTGATCCTCACTTCAAATTCCATACCACACACTGCACCAACATGCCAATATACGATATAACACGATTTTTATCATAACTCCGTAACCACTAATAGATTAAAACTTCATCATATAAAACTTGCCACTTAATTCACTTCAAGAGAACCATAGCAACACACAGGTAAATTCTCATAACCGCAGAATATGCAAATCTCTAAGTAGTGGTCTAAGCCACCATAGTCCTTCCGGGATCCGCCTTTACCTGACAGGCCATAACAGTGGAATACTTATGAATAACATCAATTACAGCAGTCGACAAGCCTCACACGTGCCGTCGCAAATTGCTTGCATAACTTGATCATGTTGAAGGAAATGATCACTACCACCGATATGCCAATTCAACTATGGCTAACCCATCTATCTTCCTCCAAATTAAATCTTGATTGCCTTAGAGATAATAATAACACCATTCAACACATAACACACTCCACCCACACTCATCCCTAGTGACCTTGAATCACGAGACCATGTTGTCTCAAACCCCACGAACCAGTTCATACCTCCCAAATGCTACACTGCGAGTCAAAACATCATAGAACATTCTAGGAACCCTCTCATAAGCTGCTACCAAGCTTGATTCTTAACTATACCTATAGGCTCAGAATCATTAGGCATCATGCTTTACCTCTTTTAATTCACTGGGACCGTTGTTGAGATCCACCCGCTCTGACTTGGCCCCGAATATAATCAACTCCACGATTCTTCTAGCACGTGCCTACCTCCTCGACGAAGCACCCCAAGTCTGAGGCCAACCATAGCATACCTTTAACAATTCCTTTGCTTAAATTTACACTTACGCTCTTTTCCGTGGCTGAAATAACTTACCAATACGCCGATAACCCGAAACATCACAAGAAGAGAATCATACAATCCAATCGTAGCCGGTGGGACTCTCCCACTTAGCTTGAGGCCACTATTACACAAATCTGAATTTCACTAGGATTCCTTATCTCTTATTGACGTAACCATGCACAATTGACAGCAAACATTCTCAGAATCTTCCTGTAAAACCCTTTTTTATATTCTGAATCATCAACCACATTCGCGTGACCGATCTCCTTGCGGCACAAGTCCATTCGCTCTTCATGGACACCAATTAAATGTGCGGCAACATCTTTCCAATTCAAAGTTAGGTAGTATACTTCTTCATTTCAAGTAGCTCATTTCCGTTATATCAAATCTCCTACCGCATAATAGTTCATACTTCAAATTAACCAGTAGACCCCAATCATCAATCACCAAAATTCCCAAGTCGTTCCAAACTCTCCTTAAGGTGCGTAGTCATCCTAGAACAAAGCCCATATGCAAATCCACCACTCTCCCACTTTGGCGGAAGTCACCCCTCTAATCGACCACTCGATCTTTGCTTTTTATACCTGGCCTTCTAGAAATTTTAACCACCGCCTGACTCCCCACATGTCTTTCCTCATCCTCTGCTACTCAATAGTTGCCTTAATAAAATCTATCTTCGTGGCACTTGCACCCACAAATCGCTACTAACTTTAAACCTTCCCGGAGATCATCTTTCTCGAGCCATCGACAGTAGAAACACCGATTCAATCCTGAACTACCGCACCCCGCGATACCCAACAGTTGTTTCTCCAATATTATTTCACAATATCCTGCCCCAAGGGCGCATTGCATAAGACCATAACACCGGCGAACTTAGCACATACAATCGAGGATGACGACACTACATCATAGATAAAAATTCCACCACGCTCGAAATTACAAAGTCTCGTTACTCCATCACCCCAAATCTGGACGTTCATGGGTCAATTGTTTTTTCCTCCGATGGAAGTGAAATATCATATCTCTGAATCGTGCACTGAGTAGATTTCCTTTCAACTCATTCACCGCTCCAACACATAGGCAAGTTTCCTACCATCAAGTCAATACTATGTGATAATGAATCGCAAGCATCATAGCAAGTTGTGCATAGTCTCCAAGCTCTTAGGAGCACAACTATTGAGCCAAAATGATAGAAAAATCCTACCACAAGGCGACGACAATAGCTCACCCAACTATACCAGGAAAAACATCCCGCACCACATCTACATTACTATTATAATTCTTCAATTCTCATTTTATAACAAGCGGTTCGCACTGCGTAAGATTGAGTAGGAAGGAAACAAGGGCATAAGCCTCAAGGAATCAAGTCGCACGATGAGGAAATCAAGAAGTGGAATTTTCCTAACAGTTACATAGCCTCTCGTAGATAAGCACAGACGTCTCCGTACCAATCAGCGAGACTCTAATAAATCGGCTTGTGATCCATGACTCCTATGAACCTAGAGCTCTGATACCAACTTGTCACGACCCCAGTTCGCTCTCCGTGAACTGTCGTGATGGCACCTAGTCTCTACGACTAGGTAAGCCTAACAATGCGGAACAAAAATAAAACATGCAGAAGAAATATTTAAAATTCAAAAATAACCAAAATAAACGATATATAAAAATGTCGCTCGGCATACACAATACTTAATTTCCCAAAATCAAAACATACTCCCAAAATCCAGAAACCCATGAATCACAAGCTAAGAAAAATACTACATAGCTCTAATCTCCGGAATGTCTAACAAGAACAGAAAGTACATAAGGGCTAAATACTAAATGCAAGAATGGAAAGAGACTCATCGGTCTGCGGATGCTGTAGATATACCTCGAAGTTGCTAGAACAGTTGCCTCGTCTTATGAATGATAGGACTGGGTAGAAGTACCTGGATCTGCACATGAAAAATATGTGCAGAAAGGGCATGAGTACACCACAACAGTACTCAGCAAGTGCCAAGCCTAACCTCGGTTGGTAGTGACAAGAAAGGTCAGGACCCTGCTGAGGTTAAATAAATAATAAGATGACAAGATAAGATAAACAGTATAATTGAGAATCTACCGTAAGAATCTACATAGGACAATAAGGACTACAATAACGGAAACGGTAATAAAGGCAAACACCAGGAAGTACCACTCATAACAGGATGATAACCGGGGATCTCTTGGTATCCTCAATATATACTAGGGATCTCTTGGTATCCCGAGGATATCTTGGTATACTCAATATATGCTAGGGATCTCTTGGTATCCCGAGGATCTCTTGGTATCCTCAATATATTCTAGGGATCACTTGGTATCCCGAGGATATCTCAGTATCCTCAATATACGTGCCAAAGATCTCTTGGTATCCCGCACCTCAGTCCATATCATAATTCTGTGCATGGGATCTCCCGGGATGCCGTCCCATAGTCCCAAATTAAAAATACACAGTAGCAACACAAGAATATTAAATTAAATTCCAACTTCGTACAAGTAAACAGTTAATTCAAGCTTAACAGACTTCACGTAATGCAATTAAGGCAGTTTAAAGAAATAGACAATTAAGTCAACTAAGCATGATTTTCTAACTAACAACAGGCTAAGTTTGCAAGTAGAATAAAAACAGGAAGGAAAGGAACTCAGTTTAAATACTTAAAGTAAAAACTGAGTTTTTCAACAATTAGCTCAAGTACGCGCTCGTCACCTCACGTACGAGGCATTTCAATTATCAAATAGCATATCCTAAAGGAAGTTCCCCCACACAAGGTTAGACAAGCCACTTACCTCGAACCGGCTCAAAACTCAATCTGATACCACGCTCTTGCCACGAGTACTCGACTCCAAATATTCCAAATCTATTCAAGTCAAGTGTATAATATAAATAACACTTTAAGTAATTGATTCTACAATTAAATTCTAAGCTAATACGCAAGATTATTTAAAATGACCAAAACGCCCCTCGGGCCCACGTCTCGGAATCATGTGAAATATATATTTTCAGAATCCTCACACCCACACGAGTCTATTCATATAAAAATCTCTCAAATCGGATGACAAAAAACCCAATCAAAACTAAATCTCTAGGTCTAAGAACTTTTCCCCCAATTTCTACCAAAATTCCGAAATTAAAGAATGAATTTAAGCGAAGATTCATGAAATTAGTCTAAACCGAGTAAGAATTACTTACCCAAGTTGCCCTGGTGAAAATCCCCTCAAAAATCGTGATCTCCCGAGCTCCCGAGTCCAAAATATGAGTTATGGTCTAAACCCTCGATTTTGGGTTTTAAATTCTCTGCCCAGATATTGTTCATTGCTATCGCAAGAAATCATTTGCAATCGCGAAGAGTAAAAGTGAAAGGCTCCATAAATGGCCTACGCGATAGCAACATGAAGAATGTGATCGCAGAAGAGGAAAAGCGAAGGGTCCTCGAACTGGCCTATGCGAACGCAATAGAAGGCTTGCGATTGCAGAAGAGGACAAGGACAGCTTATGCGTTTGCGATCGAAGCCACGCGAACGCGAAGAGTAAAAGGTCAATGAACCACCAACTCCCATTTCTACTATGCGAACGCGGAAGAGTAATTGCGAACGCGAAGGAGGAAGAGGCTGACTTCCGTGATCGCGAGTAAAGTAATGCGATTGTGAAGAACAATTTAGGCCCCCCTCAGAGAATGCCCTACGCGATCGCGGAGGGAAGGCTGCGATCGCAGAGAAGGAAACCAGATACCAGCAGTTCAGCAATTCAACGAGTTCCAAAAATGATCCGTTGAGCATCCGAAACACACCCGAGGCCCCCGGGACCTCAACCAAACCTACGAACATATCCCATAATATCATTCAAACTTGTTCCAACCTTCGGAACGCTCAAAACAACATCAAAACACCTATTTTTCATCGGATTCAACCTTAAGAATTTCAAAAACTCTAAAAATACACTTTCGATCAAAAAGTCTATCAAACCTCGTCCGAATGACCTGAAATTTTGCACACGCGTCACATTAAACACTACGAAGCTACTCCAACTTCTGGAATTCCATTCCGACCCTCGGATCAAAATCTCACTATCGAACCGGAAACTTCAAAAATTCAACTTTCGGCATTTCAAGCCTAAATTATGTACGGACCTCCAAAACACACTCTGATCACGTTCCTAACCCCGAAATCACCTAACGGAGCTAACGAAACCATCGGATTTCCATTCCGAGACCGTCTTCATATTGTTCCGACTATGGTCAACTTTCCAACATTTAAGCTCTCATTTAGGAACTAAGTGCCCCAAAACTCTCCGAAACTCAAAACTGAACATCCCGACAAATCAAATGAGCAGAAATAAATTTGGGAAAGCAGTTAATAGTGGATCGGGGCGTTAATTCTTAAGACGACTGCCGGATCATCATAGCAAACCAAGACTGGAAGACATTGTAATATATATATATATATATATTAAAAGAAGCAGAAATAACCAAAGAAGGAAGAGCAAGACATAGGATTGAGGTCCAAATAGAGGCAGTGCACATCCATATTATATTTTGCCATTAGATCTGCGGCACCGAAAAAGTTAGAAGGAAAAATGCATGACTAATATAATTAGGTACCACAAATACGATCTACTCATGTAACATACTTAATTTTATGAGGTACTAATCAGCCAGTTCCAACTATTGATAATTAGAGACAACTTTTTTCTTTAATCTTAATTAAGGAGAAGATAAGCATAAGCTAGCCGTTCCAAAAATAAAAGAAAATCTATTATGATCACTCCTTAAATTCATTTCATTTTTTTGGTAAACTCTTTCTTTACAAACCTCTAATCATATACTATGACAAATTATCAATAGTTGGAATGTAAAAAACGTTGGTAAGAAGCATTTACTTATATGACTCTGATTCTAAATTAGTTGGGTTAGTGTACTTCGGACACGAGATTGTTAAACAAAAAAACAAAAACAAAGTTTGGGCGACATTAATTTTACGAATTGACTACTATAAAGTTTATATACATTAATCTGAAATTCAATGATAAGAACATCTTTTATAAAAATATACAAAAAATTTGTTCAAATATTAATTACTACTTATTATAAAGTAACCAAACTTTAAATAGTGACTAGGTTTTAAACAGTAGTCTTAAAATGGGGCATTTGCATCTACACCTGCTTTTTGAGTCACGTTTTAACTTGTATCGGCTTTGCAAAAAATATTGCAAGTGTACCCACTTTTTCGCGTAACTTCACCATACGAGGCTGAAGTAGCAAAGGCAATCACGCAAAACTTCAGCATTCTAGTAGACGGGTCTGAAGTAGCAAGTGTGCTGAACCAAGTGTGATAAAATTTTTGTTTGTAATTGCTGAACTTAAGCATAGTAGCTGAAGTTTTGTTCTATATTTGCTAAAGTTTTTATTTGTAATTGCACTAAATAAGCTGAAGTTATTTGTCCTGGATTCATTAGTTTTTTCATTAAGCTTTTTCAAAAATTTCAGCAGAAGATGCTGAAGTTATTTAGTTCATTTATAAAAACTTCAGCACTAAATAAGCCGAAGTTTTTTTTGTCCTGGATAAGATTTTTAAAAAACTTCAGCTGAAGATGCTAAAGTTATTTAGTTCATTTGTAAAAACTTCGGCACTAAAAGTTGAAGTTTTTTTGTTCTGTATTCATTAGTTTTGTTGTAAAGCTTTTTCAAAACTTGCTTTTTGTTAAGAAATTAAGCTCAAAGTAATAATATGAAACAATAAAATTGACAAAAGATGTAGAGAGGAAGAGAAAACTTTCTTATTTCTTCTATGTATTCCAAGTGTGTACAATGTGATGTCCAAACCCTCTATTTATAGGATGATATAGGTAATACAAAGGGATGCCATGAACATGGTATTGACTATTGAGAACATGGAGGTGTGGGAGTTATATCCATAATGGTAAGAAGTAATGGGAGGTTAATGGAGAAGAGTAGTGGGTGTTACTCCCTTAGGAGTTATAGACATCCACCATAACCAAATATTTCATAACACTCCCCATTGGATGTCCAAAGATAATGTGCCTCGTTAAAACCTTTCCAAGAAAAAACCTCGTGGGAAAAAATCTTAGTGAAGGAAAAAGAGTACGCATATCTTGTAATACGCATTACTTGCTGCCTCGTTAAAAACCTTGCCAGGAAAACTCAGTGGGATAAAATCTGTGCGAAGCAAAAAAAGAGTACAGCGCGTGCTATACTCCCCCTCACAAAAATATCACTTGATATATCAAAGACGATAAATTCCAACCATGTGTAACAACTTCTCAATTGATGAGGTTGGCAATGCCTTGTGAAGAAATTTGCCAAATTATCACTTGAACAAATTTGTTGAACATCAATCATGTCTGAAATAGAACTTCAGTGAAATAAGTTTTATTTTCTCTCCTTCGATACTCCTTCTTTCAATTGAGCTATGCATGCAGAATCATCTTCAATGTAATTGAAATCTTGTTGAATATCATAATTTGGCATTACGCTCACAGCCAAATCGATTATCTGAACAACAAATCATGCCCTGCATTTGTGTAACGACCCGCATGGTCGTTTTGCCTTTTTAAACCTCGTTCCCTAAATAAAACTCCCCGTGCTTGCTTTAGCTAAATTACGACTTGCGGGGATGGTTGGTTCGGGATTTGGAAGAGTTTTGGGTGAAATATGCCCATTTGATTCCTTAGGATTTTTTTAAAAGACTAAGTTTGACTTTGGTCAATATTTTGAGCAAACAGACCCGGATTCGTGATTTGATAGTCCCGGAGGGTCCGTAGAAAAATATGGGACCTGGGCGCATGCCCGAAATTAAATTCCGAGGTTCCTAGCCCGAGTAATGAATTTTTATTAGAAATTGTTAATCTAAAGTTTTAAGGATTTAAAGAAATTAAGTAATCATTGATTTCCTAGGTATCGGGCTCGTATTTTGGTTTCGAAGATCGGTAGAGGTCCAAAATATCATTTATGACTTGCCTATAAAATTTGGTGTCAATCCAAGTAGTTTTAGGGAGTTTTGGCCCGTTGGAGGAAAATTAAGAACTTGAAGTTCATAAGTTTGATTTATTTGATTTTAGGGGGTGATTTTAGATTTAGCATTATTTCGGGTGTTCCGAAAGTTCGAGTAGGTCCGTGTCGTGATTTTAGACTTGCTGGTATGTTCGGGCGAGGCCCGGGAGCCCCTAGCGTCAATCGGACGACGCTCGAGTGAAGTGGAAAAAGTTGAGAAGGGATGAAGATTTGCTGCTTCTATCATAACCGTATCTACGGTTCTTGGACCGCAGAAGCGGTCTGTGCATTACAGAAGCGGCCCAAGCAAGCCTGGCCAGGAACCGCAGAAGCGGCTCCACAAATGCGGCCTTCAGACCACAAAAGTGGTCCCAGCTTTCCCTCACCTTTTTGCAGATGCGGTCGCATTCTCGCATATGCGGTCCCCTGACCGCAGATTCCGAAATCACTGAACTAGTGAGGTTCATTAAAGACGGGTTCTAAGTCACTTTTATGACATTTTCACTCCTCCTTTGGGCGATTTGGGAGCTTTTGCGAGAAGTTCTTCACTTAGCATTGTGAGGTAAGTCTATTCCACCCATCCTTAGTCTAATATTTGCATATTAGGTAGATTAAACACTAGAAATTAGGTGAAATCAAGGGGTTAGATCAAGACCTAGGGTTTTGCTAAAAGTTAGATTTAACTACAAAAGTTGTTATGGAATTAATTAGAAATCATATATTATTGATCCTTAGTTTGTAGAGAACAACTTACTTCGAAGAAATTCGGAATCTGAGCATGTGGGTCCGGGGTCGGATTTTAGGAAACTTGTGTTAAGGGTTGGAAAATTTCTTAGATAGTTAGAATTCGATCTTGTGAGTCTATATTGACTAGTTCCTCCTTCATTTAACTAGTTTGGGATCGTTCGGCTTCGAATTGAGGATTCGGGCTCGCTATTGGCATTGGAAGTATACTTTGGAGCGGAGTAAGTCTCCTTTCTAACCTTATAAAAGGGAATTGTCCCCATATGTATAATAATTGAGTAATTTCTACTAAATGTGGAGGCTACGTACGCACTAGGTGACGAGAGTCCGTGCGTAACTACTATTATGTTAATTGTCCGGGTAGTCTAAGACCCACATCATGTCATAATTGTGAATATCTCTATAACTATTGCTAATATGATCACTTAGAGTATGCTAGAGACTTGAAACAGAATAATAGTAAACATGTATACTTGTTGAACCATTGCATGAATTTATTTGAATATAAATGCGCCTTCGTGTGTACTCTTGATATTTCTTGTTATTTTTGGATCGGGTCGATCGCCTCGGTATAAATAGATGCATCGATGGTTCGCGTCGTTCGACCCTCGACAGTACACAGTTTATTTTCTGTTGGATCGGGCCGTCGACCTCGGCATAATGTGCGCATGATATCTATGTGAAAACTTATACTTGAATTGTTTTAGCTAATATTTTGAAATGTAAATAATTAACTGGAATATTGTGAAGAACATGATGTTACCTCTTGTTATAAACTGTTGATTAATTGTGATCCTCATGCTTAGCATAGAACTTCATTATATTACTTGACCCTAGTAAGTATCAAGTTGACCTCTCGTCTCTAATTCTTCGATATTAGACGGGATACTTACTAGATACATATTGTTTATGTACTCATACTAAGCTTCTGTACTTAATTGTACAGGATCTGAGGCAGGTATATCTGGATACCAGTCTGGTGCGCGCCCCTGATTCATAGGCCGAGACTTCCACAGTGAGTTTCTCCCCTTCCTATGCTGTTCAGTAGCCAGATGGAGTTTTTTATTACTTTTGCTGTTTTTTCTATCTCAGACAGTAGGATAGAGATATTCTTTTGTATATTCTACTAGATGCCTATTAGTTGTGACACCAGGTCTTGGCACACACTTGAGTAGACATTTATTTTTGGGTTGTATTATCACTTTGATACATAATTGATCATTTTTTATTTCAACTTTAAATCTGAGAATCTGTTGCGCTTAATTTTGGTAAAAGTAAAAATGAGAATTTATTATACTTCCGTGTCGGCTTGCTTGACAACGATGTCGGGCGCCATCATGACTGTAATACTCTGCATATTCGAATTAGGTATGAATGAGCTAAAGGAGTATTAAGGTAATATTTTGGACATATGAAGTCCTATCGGGATGATTATGGGTGAAAATAGTTGCTTCAAAATCAACATGGGAAGTGAGGTGCATAAGATTCGACAAAATCGACTAAGTTTGCAGAAGGTACATCTTCCAGCAGAGTTTAGTGAAAATGTGTAAGGAATTTGGGAAAACTCAAAGCATGCAAGTTGTAGGCCTCTGAAATATCTTTCCAACGATATATTATTGAGCCCCTACGGATCTCTGTGCAAAATGTTATGCGTATTTTATAGAACAGTATGCGATATGCGCGCCCATAGCGCGAATGCGCTACTTTTGAGCCAGTGTTACTGCCATTTAGTGCGGTCACGTCTCCAGGAGTGCGTTCGCGCTCGTGAGGGGTCATTTTAAAGCTATATTTAGTCCCCCACAACCCCAAAATATAAAAACTTGCTCAAGAAAGGGAAGCTCTCAAAAACCTAACTCCTTAAGGGCCCTTCCACCACCCAAGGTAAGTTCTAGTGGTGATTCTAAGTTAATTTCAATTTCTCAACATCTTATTAACATGGGTAAACCCTCCAAATCGCTAGATATTCGATTGGAGCACCATTGTTGAGAGAAGAAACCCTAGAACTTGAATTCAAGAAGATTGAACATCAAAAAGTAATATCTTTACCCTCTAATTGATTCTATCATTGAATTAATGGTTATATACTCTAGCTCATGAGATATTAGTTGATGGGTTTGATAGAAAATCATGAGCGGTTATTGGTTTGGGTTGTTGATTGTTGATTATTAGTTAAGAGTGTTGTTTACCTTATGGATGATAAAGAATGATGTTGATTATAACCATTTAAGAATTTAGAATTTATCTAGGAGCAAGAGAATAGGTTATTGGGTGTAGAGACACCATTAATAAGTACTATGACGCTTTATGTCACCAAGTGTTTGAGAAAATGCTTAAGCGACTAAAACATGAGAATTATTGCTAATATGGAATCCCTTTGACTATGATTGATATAGATCAAAGTTGAAAGGGTTGGCGAATGTTGTATTATGCTCAAGAGCAGGAAGTTAAGGTATGTGAGACTAACTCTCTATGTTTGGGAATTTTAATGATTCTCCCTACACTACGTTCTTTTACGACGTTACCAATTGCCTCAGAAATATAGTTAAGCCTAGTTCCTGGAATAGTTGTAGAACTTCTATTCTCTAGCTTCATAACTCGTTCACCACTTTCATTCTGAACGTTGTGAACTCAGTGCGTATTCAATATAGACTTGGGTTTGATGCCCCCGAGTCTTAGTATAGATTACTCAGTATGTCATAAACAGTTAAAGTTCAGTGTTCATAATCAGTTCAAGAATACATGTCTCAGTCTATTCCCATTCAGTATTCCAGTATTATGTAACTCGGTGTGATCCAATATTCCAGTATTATGTAACTCAGTGTGATCCAGTATTCCAGTATTATGTAACTCAGTGTGATCCGGTATTCCAGTATCATGTAACTCAGTGTGATTTAGTATTTCATTATCATGTATTGCTGTTTGATTCTCAGTTCCTGAATATTGAACACCTGTATTTGGGCCTGAGGCCGCAGTTTATACTTTATGCATCTTTGGGCCTGAGGCCGCAGTTTATGATTTATGCATCTTTTGGCCTGAGGCCGCAGTTTATGCTTTATGCATCTTTGGGCCTGAGGCAGCAGTTTATGCTTTATGCATCTTTGGGCTTGAGGCTGCAGTTTATGCTTTATGTATTTTGGACCTGAGGTCGTAGTTATGTATATGTATACTTGGGCTCGAGGCTGCAGTTGTGCACATATATATTGGGCCTAATGCCGCAGTTTAATATTCAGGTAAATAGGTTGTTCATCATTCAGAAGAGGGAGTATTTGTATCCTTACTTCCTTCTTTCAGTTCAGTTATCAGCTATCATTTCAGTTATCAATTGTCACTTCATTTATCATTTATCATTTCAGTTATCAGTTCAGTTACCAGTTATCAGTTCAGTTATCAGTTATCAGTTATCAGTTCAGTTACCAGTTATCTATTATCAGTTATCGGTTATCATTTCAGTTTCAATTTCAATAGTTATTATTTCGGTTATCAATTATAAATTCTCAGCAATCAACTTAGTTTTGAGTTTCAGTATTTACAATTCTTTCTTTCAGTTGCTTTACATACCAGTACAATTCAAATGTAATGACGTCTCTTTTGCCTGGGGCCTGCATCTCACAATACAGGTAATGATTTATAGGTCGACGATGCAGAGCACTAGGATTCTCGTACCAGCTATTTGGTGATCCCCAGTTCTTTCGGTACATTATCATTACTTTACAGCCTTTCCGTATTTACAGATAGTTAGTGTTTTTAGTACTTCAATAGTGGCTTCATGGACTAGAGTAACAGTTAGACAGAGTCTCAGGCTTTTCATGTTAAGCTATGTTGGCTACAAATATGTTTCAAAATTGTATTAGTATTTCCACACTTTGATTTATAGCATCCATACTTTTAGTATATCAGTATGTGTTAGTTTATCTTCCGCATTCAGTATGTTATGATATCACATGTTGATTCAGCTAGCTAGTTGGTTCGCTCGGTCACATGTAGTCAGGCACCGAGTGCCTTGTAACGTTCAGGTCCAGGTTCGGGGCGTGACAAAGGTTGATATCAGAGCCCTAGGTTTAAGTGTCCTAGAGAGTCTATGAAGTCGTGTCTAGTGGAGTTTCCTTTATATGTGTGTGTCGGCCACTCATATAAATGGCTAACTACGAAGACATTCAGAGTTGTCTCACTCCTTTATACTCTAGATCATGCCATGAAACTTAGAGCAATAGGTAATATTCTGTTCCCATCGAATTCCAATACGTATCGAATGCCCAAGCGACGTGCAGGAGAAACCTAAGGTCCTAGAGAGGACAATTTCCCATTGGGGTATAATTATGGAGTACATGTAGGTAAATATGATACTTGAGAGGACGTTAAAAGTGGGATGCAATGGATAGTAGTACAGATTAAAGCATAACCTTATCAGAAAGTACAAAAGCATTTATGATGTCTTATGGTTATCAGTTTACCTCAGTTACCAGTTATACAATCTTTCAGTTAGCAAGTTTATGGTTATTCAGGATGCCAGTTATTAGTTATTCAGTTACCGGATATCCAATTTTCAGTGTATCAAAATTGTGGTGACTGGTGAGTATACAGTGATGCCTATGGGTGCTAAAAGAAAATGTAAGTAACAGTGATCATAGTGAAATCTTCGCATGTTTTAGGTCCGGATTAAGACCAAGACTCACCAGATGGCACATGAAGTGAATTATTAGATGATGGTATAGTTTGAAGGATAAGTTTGTGCATTGTAGTGTATTTGTATGTGTTTTTCCTCCTAGAAAAACTTCATTTAATTCTTGAAAATGGAGCCACAAGTTGGATGATGATAGTTCAGATGTTAGACCCTAACATTGCTCACTATAGTTTTGGACAAAAAAGAGCCTAAGGATAAAATACCTAGGAATCAGAAACGTTTGTTATTACTAAAGATGTGATTTCATACAACTCATGTGAATGACTAGAATATATGGTGTATGCAATGAGAACCAAGAGTAGCCAATATTGAATTTAAAGGAATGATTTTACGTTGTTTATATTTATTCAGATCAGAACTAGAAGTACCACGTTAGTAAGCTACTATAAGAAGCACTTATTGATGTAAGATAAAAGGTATGGCAGTTCCCTCTTAGATTAAGTGACTAAGTGATTACCACAGATATTTATAGTATGATATGATTTTGTATTATATAGAAAGTTAGGGGTTAGATATTCTAATTTTTTTTAAGAAAGATGAAACTTCCCTAAGTGTGATCCATGTACATAGTTCAAAAAGAATGAGAGTGTGTGGCAAAAGAATATGGTCAGATGATGAGGGAAGTTAGGAGTAACCTTATGCTTTATTTTAATTATTCAAAGCAGGATAAGAAAATATGATGCTAGCAGGTGGTTAGTAAAAGGATATTAAGTAAGTTTTGAGTAGATACAGTGAATTAGCAATTTTAGCTAAGCTAGTAAAGGTGAGATTTGATCCACTTAGCCATGTTATCTCTAGTGTCTGGAGGACAATTTGAAATACCGGATGCGTGTTAGAACGTAAATAGTCTAAGTTAAATCTGAAGTACAATGGCAGTGGGAAAAAATCAGCTAGCAGTGAGAGCACAAACTATAGAACCTTTAGGAATTATCAAAATGTGATTTCTCCAGGATTGACAGTATGGGCAGAGTTAAATCGTTACGATTATGTAGGATAGTTATGAAGACATAAGCTTTTCGTTTATGTAAATAATTTAGCTTTTCCTAGTAAGAAATATTTCTCAGAGGTAAGTTGGGAGATGAGTCGTTATTAACGTAAAGTGCAGAGAGTTGTAGAAGATAAAGAAAGTTGTTAGAATCCCGAGAAAAAAAGGGAGGATACGCAAGTATAAGACCTTTGGTCTAAGGGGTCATGTGAATTTTTTTCGTAAGTCCAGTTAGTGATTTGAAACCCGAATAGTTAGCATGGGATATGAAAAAGAAAATCAGTTCGGTAATGAGGAAAAGTTGTAGAATTACCACAAGGATTATATCTAGCACTTGTAAGAAACACAAAGTGATTACAATGATCACCGAGATTAGTTATTGATGATAAAGTGATCACAGAAAAGCTATAATCATGCCTATTTATGTGTCACGAGGGTAGTGCCATTGCACGAGACTCTAATCTATGGAGTATAGACTTATCTCGCAACAATTCTATAAGTGTTTTCAGGAAGTGATTAAGAAGATAGTCAAGTGTGGGAAGTATAACTCATGATCGAGGTAGATAAGACAACTCTGGTGAAAGAAGTTCACCGCTTAGCCTAGCTAGGAGTTCAATTTGCGTACTCCAAATATAGTAGAGATGTTATCTAGAATATGACTTGTCCCCCCATAGTAGGCGAAGTGAAGGAGAAATAGTTGATGATCCCTACTTGTTGTTGCTGAAAAAGGGGATTCGCAGGCATAAAATGATTATTTTGGAATAAGGGGGAGATGGTAGTGCTTTGAGGTACCAAGACATATTGTGTGTTCTAGACATAGATGGACTTAAAGAGAAAGATCATGTTAGAAGCCCATAATTCCAGGTATTCTTTCCATCCAGGTTCCCCAACTATGCATCATGACCAAGGAGATTATTGGTTGAACGACATGAAAAAGAACATCGTAGACTTTGCGGCCAATTGTCTGAATGGTCAGCAAGTGAAAGTCGAGCAGTAGAAAGCCTAGTGTTTTATCACACAATACACATATTTTGAATGGAGATGGTAAATATGGAGTTTATAACATGAGCATCTTGCTCATCTTGAAAGCATGATTTACTTGGGATGATCGCATAACTCTCATTGACCTTGCTAATAATAACACCTACCATTCTAGTATCAAGATAGCACTGTGAGAGACTCTATACGGGCGAAGGTGTAGATTGCCAATTGGTTGGTTTAAAGTTGGTGAAAAGGAGTGGTTGGGACCAAATTTGGTCTATCAGACTATAGAGGAAGTTAAGTTGATTCAAGAGCATTTGAAAAAAACTCAGAGCCACCAAAGTCCTATACGAGCGTGCGGTATAGAGACCTAGAGTTTCAAGTTGGTGATTGGGTGTTTCTGAAAGTTTCGCTTATGAAAAGCGTTATGAGATATGGGAAGAAGGGGAAGCATAGTCCCTGCTATATTGGACAATATAGATTCTTGCGAAGAAGCTTATGAGTTGGAGTTGCCACCATAATTAGTGGTGGTAAAGCCAGTATTTCATGTGTCATGTTATAACATTCAATTTTCCAGCACTCAAATACTCATGTCAGTTCAATACTCAGATATTCAAGTCAATTCAATACTCAGCTACTCATGTCAGTCCAATACTTAGATATTCATGCCAGCTTAGTACTCTGATATTGATGTTACTTTAATTCTCAAATATTCGTGCCAGTTCAATATTCGAATATCCATGTTAGTCCTGTATTCATGTATCCATGGCAGACCAATATTCAGTCAATGCAGCAATCATTAAGTTCAGTATATCAACAGTTCAGTAATCATGTATTCATTTAGTTTAGTATGCAAGTGTTAATGAAAGTTCATGTTTGCACCAGACTCGTTTAAGGTCCGGAGTTAGCAGAAATTACAGTCAAGATAATCATTTGAAAACGAATCCCAAGGTGGAGAGAATGTAATAACCCGCATATTCGGATTAGGTATGAATGAGTTAAAGGATTATTAAGTTTTATATTTTGGACATATGAAGTCCTATCGGGATGATTATGGGTGAAAATAGTTTTTTCAAAATCAAGATGGAAAGTGAGGTACATAAGATTCGACAAAATCGACTAAGTTTGCAGAAGATCCATCTTCCAGCAAAGTTTTGTGAACATGCGTAAGGTATTCGGGAAACTTCAAAGCATAAAAGTTGTAGGCCTTTGAAATATCTTTCCAACGATATATTATGGAGCCCAAACGGATCTCTGTTTAAAAAGTTATGTCCGTTTTAAAGAATAGTATGCAATATGCGCGCCCGGTAGCGCGCCCGGTAGCGCGCCCGCGCTAATTTTGAGGTAGTGTTACTGCCGTTTAGCGCGGTCAGGTCTCCAGGAGCAGTGGTGCACTTGTGGGGGTCGTTTTAAAGCCATATTTTGTCCCCCATAGCCCCAAAACATAAAACCTTGCTCAAGAAAGGGAAGCTCTCAAAAACCTAACTCTTTAAGGGTCCTTCCACCACCCAAGGTAAGTTCTAATGGTAATTTTAAGTTAATTTCAATTTCCCAACATCTTGTTAACATGGGTAAACCCTCCAAATCGTTAGATATTCGATTGTAGCACCATTGTTGAGAGAAGAAACCCTAGAACTCGGATTCAAGAAGATTGAACATCAAAAAGGTAATATCTTCACCCTCTAATTGATTCTATCATTGAATTAATGGTTATAGACTCTAGCTTTTGAGATATGAGTTGATGGGTTTGATAGATAAGCATGAACGGTTATAGGTTTGGGTTGTTGATTATTGGTTAAGAGTGTTGTTCACCTTATGGGTGATAAAGAATGATGTTGATTATAACCATTTGAGAATTTAGAATTTATCTAGGAGCAAGAGAATGGATTATTGGGTGTGGAGACACCATTAATAAGGACTATGAAGCTTTATGTCACCAAGTGTTTGAGAAAATGCTTAAGCGACTAAAACATGAGAATTATTGCTAATATGGAATCCCTTTGAGTGTGATTGATATAGATTAAAGTTGAAAGGGTTAGCGAATGTTGAATTACGCTCAAGAGCAGGAAGTTAAGGTATGTGAGGCTAACTCTCTATGTTTGGGAATTTTAATGATTCTCCCTACACTATGTTCTTTTACGACGTTACCAATTGCCTCAGAAATATAGTTAAGCCTAGTTCCTGGAATAGTTGTAGAACTTCTATTTTGTAGCTTCATAACTCGTTCACCACTTTCATTCTAAACGTTGTGAACTCAATACATATTCAATATAGACTTGGGTTTGATTCCCCCGAGTCTTAGTATAGATTACTCAGTATGCCATAAACAGTTAAAGTTCAGTGTTCATAATCAGTTCAAGAATACATGTCTCAGTCTAGTCCCATTCAGTATTTCAGTATTATATAACTCAGTGTGATCCAGTATTCCAGTACTATGTAACTCAGTATGATCCAGTATTCCAGTATTATGTAACTTAGTGTGATCCAGTAGTCCAATATCATGTAACTTAGTGTGATTTAGTATTTCATTATCATGTATTGCAGTTTGATTCTCAGTTCCTGAATGTTGAACACCTGTATTTGGGCCTGAGGCCACAGTTTATACTTTATGCATCTTTGGGCCTGAGTCTGCAGTTTATGCTTTATGCATCTTTGGGCCTGAGGCCGTAGTTTATGCTTTATGCATTTTGGACCTGAAGTCACAGTTATGTATATGTATATTTGGGCCCGAGGCCGCAGTTGTGCACATATATATATTGGGCCTGAGGCCGCAGTTTAATATTCATATAAAACAGGTTGTTCATCATTCAGAATAGGGAGTATTCGTATCCTTACTTCCTTCTTTCAGTTCAGTTATCAGCTATCATTTCATTTATCAGTTGTCACTTCAGTTATCATTTATCATTTTAGTTACCAGTCATCAGTTCAGTTATCAGTTATCAGTTATCAGTTATCAGTTCAGTTACAAGTTATTAGTTCAGTTACCAGTTATCAGTTATTAGTTATCAGTTATCAATTATCAGTTATCAGTTATCATTTCAGTTTCAGTTTCAATTTTAATAGTTATTATTTCAGTTATCAATTATAAATTCTTAGTTATCAGCATATTTTCAGTTTTAGCATTTATAATTCTTTCTATCAGTTGCTTTACATATCAGTACAATTCAAATATACTGACGTCCCTTTTGCCCGGGGCCTACATCTCACAGTGTAGGTAATGATTTACAGGTCGACGATGCAGAGTGCTATGATTTGCGTACCATCTATTTGGTGATCCCAAGTTCTTTCGGGGCATTATCATTACTTTACAGCCTTTCAGTATTTACAAATAGTTAGTGATTTCAGTACTTTAATAGAGGCTTCATAGACTAGAGTAACAGTTAGAGAGAGTCTCAAGCTTTTCATGTTAAGCTATGTTGGCTACAAATATGTTTCAAAACTGTATTAGTATTTCCGCACTTTGATTTATAGCATTCAGACTTTCATTATATCAGCATGTGTTAGTTTATCTTCCGCATTCAGTATGTTATGATATCGCATGTTGATTCAGCCAGCTAGTTGGTTCGCTCGGTCATATGTAGTCAGGCACCGAGTGTCGTGTTACGTCCAAGCCCAGGTTCGGGGCGTGACAATGACCTATTATGGGAATGGGTCGTGACAACATGGTATCAAAGCACTAGGTTCACGTAGTTCTCACAAGTCATGGTTAAACCTAATAGAGTCTTACAGATCGGTACGGAGACGTCTGTATTTATCTTGGAGAGGCTATAGGGTATTAGGAAAGACTATTGTTTATTCATTTCCTATCGTGCAGTGATTGGTATACTAAATTTTGCCCTTCTATTCTCTCACAGATGGCGAGGACACGCAAGGCTAGTGTTCCTGACTCGGGTGGAACTGCTCCCCCCGTTGCTAGAGGCCGAGGCAGAGGCCGAGGGAGGGTACCGGCCTGTGGTAGGGGACGAGGGTACCTCAGAGCTATTCTAGTACCACCACCAGCAGATCCCGCGGGATATCCCATCATTAAGGAGCAGGGAGAGGTGCCCGCAGCTAAGCCGACCGCAGTAGACTATATGACAGCACCGGAATTTTAGGAGGTCATAGGTCGTATGCTGCGGTTCACGGATACTATGACTCAGGCTAATTTATTTCCAGCGGATCCAGCTACCTCACAGGTGGGAGGGTTAGCACAGACCACTAATGCTCAGGCTCCTGGACATGCAGCTGAAGTGTATCAGACTTCGGGTGCACTACCCGCAGATAGGGCCTAGCTAGTTGCCGCAGTGGTGCCCCAGCCCAGACCAGCTGCAGATGGTAACCCGCAGAAGCTATTGGACCGATGGACTAGACTTCACCCTCCGATCTTCGGGGGTGAGTGTCATGAGGATGCTCAGGACTTCATAGACAGGTGCAGGGACAGACTGCACAACATGAGGATACTGGAGTCACATGGAGTTGACTTCACTACTTTTTAGCTTGAGGATAGAGCCCATAGATAGTGGCAGGCCGACAGGTTCACCTCCCATCACTTGGGGTCAGTTCGCACAACTATTCTTGGATAGGTACATTTCGCCTTCTGAGAGAGAGGATCCACGGTATTAGTTTGAGCATCTTGAATAGGGTCAGATGTGGGTGACCAATTATGAGGCAAGGTTTTCTGAGTTGTCTCGCCATGCCTCATGATACTTCCTACAGATGCGGAGAGAGTGCGGAGGTTTATTGCGGGGTTGCACCCTGGTATTCGATGAGGTATTTCCCGAGAGGTAGAGATGGGTACAGATTATCAGCTAGTGGTTGAGATTGCTCGCAGGATTGAGGGATATCGGCAGAAGGGTAGAGAGAAGATGCAACAGGATAAGAGAGCAAGATTTTCCGGAGAGTTCAGAGATGCCTCGGCTAGGGGTAAAGGCCAGTTTGGGAGGGGTCAGCCCAGCAGGTCCCCATACTCAGCACCACCACTTGCTTTGGATGCTCCAGCGCACCCCTATTTCAGCGTTATGCCAGAGAGTTCTTATCGTCCACCAGCTATTCAGGGTTCCTCCTGTGGGTATTCAGTTCCCCAAAATTCTTCTGATTCCTATTTCAGTGCTATGCCGAAGAGTTCTACCGCCCACCGGCTATCCAGGCTTCTTCCACTGGATCTACGGGCTTTCAGAGTCAGTCATCAGGGAAGCAGGCGCCGCGACGCGTAGTTGTTTTGAGTGTGGAGGCCCTGGTCTCAGGAGGAGCTATTGCCCAAGACTTCGGGGCAAGGCAGTGCAGCAGGGTCAGCAGCCCATGATTTCAGCACCAGCTGCCCAGCCACCTAGAGGTGGAGGGCAGGCTGGTAGGGGCCGTCCTCAGGTGCGGACTCTGCTAATCCTGAATCTGCACGCATGGTGCAGGGAGTAATGTGAGTACTCCGACCCAGTGAGTAATAATAATAAATAATAACCGAAGATAAGAAATCACATAACTGCACAAAGCAATTCTATATCAGGCAGTAAAAGCAGTAAAACTATAGAACAGTACAGAATTAAGTGAAATCTCTTTTTTAAATAAATCAGGTAAATCAGGTAAAACAACAAGTAAATAGTGAGTAGAAATCTGCCCCTCGGGCCCATCATCAATCGCTCAGAACAGTATCAGCCCCTCGGGCTCAGCATCAGTCACTCAAAACAGTATCAGCCCCTCGGGCTCAGTATCATATCACATGGGTACCCACACTCACTCGGGGTGTACAGACTCTAGGAGGGGCCCCTTATGGCCCAAGCGCAATATCAAGCCACCTCGTGGCATATAAAACAAGGCCTGAAAGCCTTCTCACATCACACTCGAGGCCTAAAAGCCTCCTCACAATACACTCGAGGCCTAAAATCCTCCTCACAATACACTCGAGGCCTAAAATCCTCCTCACATCACGCTCAATGCCTGAAAGCCTCACTCAGTCTAGAAAATATCATAAGCCCTTTGGGCATCAATAAAATAATAGTTCTCAGCCCAGACAATAGTGAAATATCAGTAAAATCTCAAAAGTCAATTAAAACTGCTGAGTTTGCAAAACAGTATAATCATTAGGACTGAGTTCAAATAACGTGTCAAAATAGTGAGGAAATAGTGATAACAATCCCCGAAGGATTCAAATAATCGGCATTAAGCCCAAAATATGGCAATAAGCCCAAATCACGATGATAATCAAATCAACTTAGTCAATTACGCGGTAAAATATCAAACGGGACGGACCAAGTCATGATCCCCAGTAGTAAATAACCCCACGCTCGCCATTAAGCGCGTATTTCACCTCAATATAGCGCTACGTTGTGCAAATTCGGGGTTTCAAACCCTGAGGATATCATTTACTATCATTACTTACCTCAAGCCGGCCAAAATCATAGCTTGCTATGCCCTTGGCTCGCAAATCGACCTCCTCACGCGTCGAATCTGGTCAAAATCACAATGAATACGTCACAATAGGCTAAGGGAACATAACCCAATCGAAAAAACTCAGAAAATATCGAAAATCACGAAATTTGCAAAACCCGAGCCCCGAGCCCACTTCTCAGAAAATTAAAAAATTAATATCACCGGATTCCTTATCTCATCAAGAGTCTATACATATCAAAATTACCAAAATCGGAGTCCATTTGACCCCTCAAATTCCACTTTGAAATACCAAATTTTCAAGCCCTAGTTTTACCCTTTTTTGATGAATTTTCACAAATTTCCATGTTAATTCTACCATTAAATCATGTATTAAGGTCAAGGAACTCACCTCCAATTACACCTAGTTGAAATCCCCTTCAATTCCCGTCCAATAGCTCTCAAGGTCGATCAAAAATGGTGGAAATGAACTTAAGCTCACGGAACAAAATGAGCTTTAAAACCCCTTCTCTGAACAGTCGTTTCTGCACATGCGGTTACTTTACCACACATGCGACTTCCACTTCTGCGGTTGCACCTCCGCTTCTGCGGATCTTCAATAGGCCAAGGACCACTTTTGCGGTAAACATCCCGCTCCTGCGGTCTCCGCACCTGCGCACCACTTTCCGCTTCTGCAGAATACCCTTTATAAACGCGGATCTCTTCTGCGGTCAATAACCGCATTTGCATAAACCGCACCTGCGAAAACCCCTCGCTTCTGCGTAAATTCTCCAATCGACCCACGCTCGCACCTGCGCCCCATGACTTCGCATCTGCTGTCCCTTTTCCGCAGATGCGGGAATACCAGATACCAGCAGACTTCAGTTTTTCACCAAGTCCAAAATTCATCCCGATGGCCATCCGAAATCACCCCGAGGCCCCCGGGACCTCAACCAAAAGTGCCAACCCATCCTAAAATATCATTCAAATTTGCTCCAATCATCAGAATGCCACAAACAACACCAAAATCATCAAATTACATCTGATTCAAGCCTAAGTTCTTTTAAAACTTCCGAATTACGTATTTGATCAAAAACCCGATCGAAACACCTCCGAATGATCTGAAATTTTGCACACACATCCAAAATCACCTAACGAAGCTACAGCAACTTTCGAAATCCCATTCCGACCCTCGGATCAAAATCTCACCTATCAACCGGAGTTCGCCAAAATACTAACTTCGCCAATTCAAGCCTAATTCTACACCGGACCTCCAAAATCAATTCTGATCACACTCCTAAGTCACAAATCATCCCCAGAAGCTAACTGAATCACCGAAAATCACATCCGAACCCTCTTACTCAATAGTTAACATCCAGTTGACTTTTCCAAAATAAGTCTTCCTTTAAAAGACTAAGTGTCTCATTTCCATCTAAAACCAATCCAAATCGACTCATTCACCCGAGACTCCTATAATGAAACATAAGGAAGCAGAAAATGGGGAAAACGGGGCGATAACTCACGTGACGACGAGCCGGGTCGTCACATATGATTTTTTAATTTAGCCAGTGTAGGAGAAAAACTTCAGCTCTTCCTGCTGAAGTTTTTAAATAATAACTAAAAAACTTCAGTACCTAGGCCGAAGTTTTTTGATGCAATATGAATTTTTAATTTAGTCAGTGTAAGAGGAAAACTTAAACTCCGCCTGCTGAAGTTTTTAAGTAATAACTAAAAAACTTAAGCAACTATCCCGAAGTTTTTTTATGCAGTATGAAATTTTAATTTATGTTTTATTATTTTTTACTCAGTGTACGAGGAAAACTTCAGCTTTCAATTATTAACAAAAAAAACTTCAACAACTATGCCGAAGTTTTACAACAATCATATAATGTTTTAATATAATTTCTTCTTCGTTGTGTTATTTTCCAGCTCGTTAACTAAATAACTTCAGCTTAGAATGTTAGAATTCATCGTCAAACAGATTTAGAATTGCAAATTTAGCATATTAGTGAAGTTGCTCAAACAACTTCAATCAATCACTCAGAAAACATATAATTCAAAAAATACTTACAATGTATTTGAATTTGAAATTTAAATTTGAATATGGAATTTGAATGCGAGACGCGATTTTCGGAGAGACGGACTGATGGAGGAGATACGAAGGAGATCTAGAATTTGAATCTGGGAATACGGAGGAGAGACAAACTTTATATGTTTTGGAAGGGGTATAATGGTCATATTATTACAAAAATTTTGTTAGTTGGTTACGAAATCAATAGTTTTTAAAAACGGAGTATAAATTAAAAGGTGGCATACAAATAGGATACGGCCGCAAATCCCCTATTTTTGCACTTCGCCAATCTTATGGCCCTTGGGCCCAAACACTTCTTAGGTTCATTCAACATTTCTCTCGGGTAAAAATATCAAAGGCAAACTGTAAACAGATAACGGAACAAGCGGCAATTCAAGATTCTCAGTACTTGAGCTTCAGAGCTGATGAGCAGCCATGCCACTTCTTCTTCTTCTTCCATGTAAGTCTTTCTCTATTCTCAATCCAATTCTGCCCATCAACACTACTGTTATTTACAACACTGCCACCAAATTCTCAATTTTTTCCACTCCCCCAAAATACCCACTTGTTAAAACCCCAAAAGTTTCCAAGAATTTCTCTTCCCATTGGAATTCTCAAATAAGTTTACATACCCATGTCTCGTTTTGCTCTAAAAATGAAATCTTGGAAGAATTTAGTACTACCCAGTTGGCTAAATTGCCTGAAAGTGAAGAGTCTGAAGAGCTAGAATTACTTAATAAGCCATATTTAAAGCAAGTAAATAATGAGGTTGGTACAGAGATAGAAGAGGAGCCTAAAAAAGTTAGTAAAGATGAAGTCTTGGAGCCTTTTTACAAGTTATTTAAGCCTAGGGAGGAGTCATTTGAACAAGAAAGTAGTGATACAGAAGATACAGAACAGGAGGAGGAAAAAGTTCATTCAGTTGAAGAAGAAAGTAAGAAGATTAGTGTAGAATATTACGAACCGAAACCGGGTGATTTGGTAGTAGGTGTTGTGGTTTCAGGCAATGAGAATAAACTTGATGTGAATGTTGGTGCTGACCTTTTGGGTACCATGTTAACTAAAGATGTTTTGCCTTTGTATGACAAAGAGATGGGATATTTGTTGTGTGATTTGGAGAAGGATGCTGAGGAATTCTTGGTAAGAGGGAAAATGGGAATTGTGAGTTATGATGAGGCAGTAGAGAATGGGGAATCAATGTCAGGGAAGCCTGTTGTGGAACCTGGGACTGTTCTTTTTGCTGAGGTTCTCGGAAGAACTCTCAGTGGTCGGCCGTTACTGTCGACAAGAAGGCTCTTTAGACGCATTGCTTGGCATCGAGTGAGGCAGGTTCTTTTCTCACTTTCTTTCTTTTATAATGTGTAAAGTATGCACTTTGGTCGGTCGGGAACTTGATGGTGTACCTAGTCCAATCAGTTGTCTAAACCTCAATCCCGAACCAGTTGGGATTAGCTTGATGTTTTACTTTTACCTTATTAGTGGAGCTATTAGAAACTTCTCAGAATCTGTACTTAAAGCTCAAAATTGGATCACCTTCTCCATTCTGAGCACGATAATACTTTTCAACTGTATTGATTGGTTGTCCTTTAAGTTATACCGCTGACTCAAGAAGGAACTGGTCCTATTATTCATTCATGAATTGTTTTTCCTTAACAAATACATAAAATGTCATGTATCAGTCAACTTTGTCTCAATCTCAAATTGGTTGAGGTCGATTATATGGATCTATTGCACTCTATTAAGCTCCATTGCATTCCTATCGTAAATAGAGCCTAAGACTGTGTAATGTGCTCACACACATATATATACTAGTCACTCTGCACGTGCATTGCACGTGTATACCGAATTATATAATCATGATTTTATAAAATAATATTAATATTATTAATAAATATTTGAGTAAATAATTATACATAAAAGAAAGTGCAATAAAGAGAAGGAGTTATAAAATTAGAGGAAAGAAAATAAAGAAAGAGGAATAACAATACTTCTTCAACATTGAAGAATTGGCAGAATGATTTGTTGTTAAGAATGCTGGAGAATTCCCTTTATATAAAATGTGGCTTTTGATTGCCACCAATGGTTAAAACATAATACAAATAGGGGTGGATCTATGTAGTAAAGAGTGGGTTCACGTGAATTTATGCTCTCCTCCTTCTACTATGTATCACACTAGTATTTTTCGAAATAAATATATAAATAAATATGTGTGAACCCATGCTCAAGTGAGTGCGTTGGTTTAATGGTAGCAGAGTGCCCCTTTTTCTTCAAGGCCAAGGGTTTTATTCCTGATTGCAACTCTTTGATATTTTAAATTTAAAGATGCTTACATTTGTTTATTGTTACTTTTTCGTTCTTGGTTAAACTACTTTGGTCATTCTTTAAAGGAAATCTTTCAGTAAAATGTTTCTTTATAAAATGACTTTTAGCTAGATATATAAATATATAGTTAAAAACTTAAAATTATAACCCATTACGCAATTATTGATAGTTTTAGAGTATGCAAAGTTGTAAAATCATCTAGGACATAAATAATACTACATAATAATTATTAATTATTGTTTGCTCGTCAACTTGTCGTTACTGTTAAAAAATTTATATAATCAAACTCAACATCTATATTAAAAGTAGTGGTGCACCCATACTCTTAAAATCTAGATACGCTTATACAAAAGATTAGTTAGTAAAGCATAAAATACTATATATACTTTATAATGATAATATGCATCAAGATATTTGTTTCAGTGCTTGTCCAATTGAGTCATAAAAAGTTCAACTGCATGGCTTACTAACAAATTTCAATCAAGAAGGGATATACAATTAATCCTAAATTCTCTCTATGAGTCAACCTGAATACCAAATACTTGGATTTTCATATCCCTGGAAGCCTTAAGCCATCGAACCAAAATGTGTTATCAGATGGCAGAATCTCTCAAATATTTCGATCACCTTGCCCCATGTGGGAAAGATTGAATACAACCTTCATATTTTACTTCTCAAGTGCCTCCTCATCTACAGATTTGCCATTTGCCACAAGCCTTGTGATGGTAAAGAGGAACGTCATACATCCTCTCCATCTTTTCTACTACAAATCACCTGAGATAAATGAAAAGTCTGGTTTGCCATGTACTCTTTGATCTCAAGATTATATATTAAATTGCAAGTAATTTTTTTGGAATATGCTTCTCAATTCTCTGAAGGAACGGAAGTAGATTGGGTGAAGATTCTTGGTGAACTATTTGCAATACAAAATTTATTCCGACTCTTCACATTGCTATTAATTCAATGAACTAAATAATCGTTGTTTGGCTCAGTAGACCAACATAAATGATGGAATTGAACAATAGGTTCTATATTTGCATTAAAATTCAAAATTTTAGCAATATTATCATGATTACTCTAAGCTTAAATACATTATTTCGGGAAAACCAAAAGTCTTGGTAAACTTGGCCAATTTAATGTCCCCCATTAATCTGATTTTAATTTAACTTTTCATTTTTTGTTGTTTTTATTAGAATGTAGTTTTACATCTTTGTACAAATAAGTTACTTGAATAATGTTTGATTGAATGGTAAAATTGTCACTCAATTTTTTATGGATAAATTTGTAAATTAACTTCACCTAAAAGTCTTCACAATTATAATATAGTATGATAAATATTATTCTTCTTAAGCACATAAATGTCATTGTCATATATTCTTCTAAATTTGGGACCTGAGAATCAGCATATTGTTCCTATTCACCAATCTGTGATGCTTTTCCATTTTAGATTGTGAATTGGGAGAATATTTTTGGGTCTGTCGCTTGAAAATCTTGAGTAGCTCTATCATTGACCTGCTTGCATGTTCAAGTTAGGCTGATAGATAATATAGCTCTAGGAGAAATGGTTCCAGTTATATTTGGTACAAACAAAGGGCTGGTGGAAGACCAGACATTAGGAGGGGCGATGATAGAATGTGGAAATTGAAGGATGAGTGAGCTCTGAGGGAAAACATAAAAAGACCTACTATTGCTAAGAATGAGTGAGGAAGTTGTGTGATGATATACTGGATCAAATTTGATGCCACCACTTAGTTCTGCGATATGTATTTTTAAGTGTTTCTATTCTTGGTTTGTTTTATCCTAGAGTTTTTAGCCCAAGAACTTAGCATTTTTACTATTTTTATGCCACAGATTAAACAATTAAATGAACCTATTGAGGTGAAGATAACGGAATGGAACACTGGCGGTCTTCTTACCAGAATAGAGGTAATCTAGTCATCCCTTGCCTCCATGAGTTCAGTGCAGGTCTACTTCTCTGTGTTAAACAGCTTAAATGTGGTTTTGCAGGGCTTACGGGCTTTTCTTCCAAAGGCTGATTTAATGAACAGAGTTAATAGTTATACCGAGCTGAAGGAGAACGTACGCTGGAACCTTTTAGTGTTCACCGATCGTATATACATTTAATTGACCTCTGTATCTTTGGACTTCATCATACATATATCCGCTGCATTTAAAGCATTCGATTATATCCCTCTCTCAATATAACTACTTTATTAGAGTGCTCGGAGGCACTGGCTTTCTTAATAGCAAATAACACCACGTTTATTATGCTGTAAGAGTAGAATGTCGATATGTAGGAGGCACCGCGATTGTATCTGTTGTTGGCCACATTCTTCTAAGTTCAGTATGCATACCAAATGGTTAGTGGCACAGTGCTGCTTCTTTGCTATGTTGCGCTGACTCTCCAAAATGTAGCCGCACCCGTGTCGGATTCTTCAAAAATGCACTACTTTTGGAGGATCCGACACGTATCCGGACACATATTTGGAGAGTCCGAGCAACATAGCTTCTTTGGCATCTTTCACAAAAATATAAATTTGTTATAAAAGTAAAATAAAAGGTGAGTGCAAATTTTTGGTGGTCATAATATTCTCTGCACTATGTAAACATTTAGGGGTCGTTTGGTAGGAGGTATTAGAAAAAATAATGCAAGCATTAACTCTATGCACTATTAATACCTTGTTTGGTACATTTTTTCAACTTGTGTATTAGTTGAAAAATAATGCACTATATGCACTATTAATACATGCCATTAACTCTATCCGGACACATAGTTAACTCTATGCACTATTAATACATGCTATTATCCTATGCATAAATAATGCATAGAAAACCATGGCATTAGTAATACCAAGGCTTTAATGCATGCATTAGCATGGTTAAAGACAAAATTGTCCTTAAAATCCCTTAAAGCTAGAAAATATGGAGGGCATTTTTGTAAGCAACTATTTTTCTTAAAAATTATGCAATGCATTATAATTTTAATACACCACACCAAACAATAGATAAGAAATAATATTTGCATAGCTAATGCTTGCATTACTAGCACATGCATTACTAATACACCTTATTCCGCACTATTCTTATACACCCTACCAAATGACCCCTTAGTGAAATCGCCACATTCTGCATCTTCTGCTCCATTTGACTTGGATTGCTTTACATCATGTCTGCTTATTATATCGACTTCTTGTTTCAGGTGGGGCGTCGAATTAATGTGCTTATTACCAGAATAAACGAAGAAACTAATGACTTAATTCTTAGTGAGAAGGAAGCTTGGGTTAGTTCTTTTCACCTATGTTACCTTTGTTTCTTGTGCATAATAATTTCATTATTTGTGTTATTTATGAGATTTATCGCCTTTTTTTCCATGCGGGTTCCTTGGTTCTGTTTGATTTTTCAAATTCTATCAAGATTTTCCTCCAGTTATTTATTCTTGAAGAACCTCTCTTGATTATTTTGTTTTCTTATTTTATTTCTCGAATCTTGGATTCTACAGCAAATGTTAAATCTGCAAGAGGGGGTCCTTGTGGAAGGAACAGTGAAAAAGCTTTTTCCCTTTGGTGCACAGATAAGGATTGGTGAGACAAACCGAAGGTAATTCACACTACACTTTTCCAAAGAAAGAAGTCGGACTTAGCTGTGACTATTAGTGGCATGTAAAATAAAGAAACTTAACAATTCTGATCTAGGATAGCTCTGAATTTTGCAGTTGGAGCATTGGTGCAAATTGCAATCAACATTTCTTTTCTTGTTTTTATGCACAAATAGGTTAGATGCAATTGAATTGTTGTCCATTATCATCTAGATATTGAATTGTTTCAAGGGAAAAGGTCCAAATACTACCCCTGTACTATCTGAAATTGCTCAATTTTGCTCTGTCACGTTTTTGATCCATTCATACCTTGCAATTAGCAAACTGTCTCGTATTTAACTTTGCCATTAATGGTAACTCCAGTGGGAAATGGGTGGACTCCATGAGTCCACACATCCAAATTTTTTGAGGAAAATGTCCAAATTTACCCCTCAATTTTTGAATTTAAAATTACCCTCAAGTTGTAGTTTTTGTGCTTTCAAGGGAAGAATTGATAACTTTTTCCTAACGGCGGGGTAAGACTAGACCAAAAGTATTTGTGCTTTCAAGGGAAGAATTGATAACTTTTTCCTAACGGCGGGGTAAGACTAGACCAAAAGTATGCTCATCATACTTTCAATTGATGGAGTTGCGGACTTGGTTCTTAATGATAAACTTGGGAAAAAAACTAGTAGGAGAATATCTCCGAGGTTTGCTAGGCTTTCTGGTGATATTATCTGTGTCGTCTCTGATCGAAAAATTTGTGGATTTCCATTTTTTTTTTATTGCAGATATGTACTTCTATTGGATTTCGTGTATCTATTTCTATAGTGCCTTTACAATGGAACTTGAGTTGCATGTGCATATTATTTTATGAAGCAGGAAAGTTGACAGGGAGTCAAGCTGTACAATTCAATTAAATATCATTTATGATTGTTGCCCGAATTCATTATGGTGTCATTCAGGTGTATTCGTGTATCTATTTCTGTAGTGCCTTTACAATGGAACTTTAGTTGCATGTGCATATTATTTTATGAAGCAGGAAAGTTGACATAGAGTCAAGCTGTACAATTCAATTAAATATCATTTATGATTGTTGCCCAAATTCATTATGGTGTCATTCAGGTGTATTAATTCACGAGATATGTTTAGGGAGTTTGAGAGAGGAGATAAAATTTTGTACATTGTTGGACTAAAGCATGCCATGTTCTTCGTTCCTCCAGAAAAAAAAATTTTTATTTCAAAATTTTTTACAGTTTCTTTTTAATTCTCAGTGGCTTGCTACACATATCAAATGTTACCCAAGGCGAGATTACTTCTATCAATAACTTGTTAGCTGTTGATGAGAAGGTGAAAGTTATGGTCGTGAAGTCAATGTTTCCTGACAAAATATCTCTCAGGTATGTTGTAGAGATTATTTATTTGATTATGCTCTAGTCAATGGTAGGCATACGCGCACCTACATGTTCCTTTTTCCATTAGTTAAGATGGTGTTTGTGAAGTACAAGAGCGAATAGATGTGAATTGTGTCTTGTATGGGTAAATAACACTTTACAGTAAGAGCTCCTTATATGAATCTTATGCCGCATATAATATCGTAAATAGTTATTTACTACTCTTAATGTGGTTAGTGAATATTCTACTACTAAATATAGAATATTCGACTGAATATCACAATATATGATTCAACAAGTATGGTTGTTACAGCATGTTAAAACTTTTAAGGCTTTACGGCATGTTATCTTCTTAGCTTGATTTTTCAATTCCTTGTTCTCGTGTACATCTCCTCGTTGAAGCCTTGTCCTACTTAGCATGTTGCTAACAAGAAATCCAGCTAAGATATTTTTGAAGGCTCCTACCAATGGATTTACCAAGATATTCACTACATTCCTGCTTATTCTCAATTTGCTCCCTGCTTTCCACAATTAAGTTTTTCTGAATATTAATGAGATCAAGGAATTGCCATGTTCATTTCCTGGAATAGGCAAATAGTTCACCAATCTGATATCCTCTCGTTTTTGTCAAATGCAGTATTGCTGAACTTGAAAGCGAGCCAGGATTATTTTTGAAGGACAAGCAGGTGTGTCTCTCTTAAGAATTTCAGATTCAGAGCTAGTTTTAGTCTGTCATTCATCCTTTATATGGTGTAACGCCACATTTTACTGCAGCAGTTTAGAATCCACGTGACATCATAAATACAATTGTATAACAAGCGTACTTTCTTTGCTGCAGAAAGTATTCTCTGAAGCAAAAGAGATGGCGAAGAAGTACAGACAGAACCTACGAACTGTTTCTGCAACAAGGAAACCAGAAACCCTTCCGACTGATGGGCTACCTTTCGAAGATGAAGAAAGTCTGTATGCTAATTGGAAATGGTTCAAGTTTGAGAGGGATAGCGTATAAATGGCATAAACCCAACACTAAAAATGTAATGAACTGTATATCCTTCGGTACGTCTTTAGGTCTTTAGATAGCATCCATGATAATTGTACCATAGTTCCAGACTCCAGTTTTATTCTTTACTGAACTGAGTAATAAATTCCATTGTTATTGAACTTTCCTTTAAGAACATCTTTTGCAAGTTTCACATCCCTTTTGGCAAATATCTTGTTTCCGCAATTGGAATAACTGAGTATCAGATTCCGTCACTTGTGGGGTTACACTGGGTTTTTTGTTGTTGAGTATAAGATTCCGGGACATTTGCACAAATGGCCTTTTTTGAGGTAACCAGATTCACAAGTGGTAATTGAAAAATAGTTATAGTTTCAAAAGTAATTGAAATTTAGCCACTTTTTATGTAAAGATAAATCTGAACGAAAACACTGTTCAAAATTCGAAAAATATTCCAGCATAATATACTAGAGTTCGAATTTTTTATATGTGAACTTCCAGGGAGTTCCAGCATATATATATTTTTAGCATAATATATTGGAGCTCCAATCTCCAGTATATTATGCTGGAACTTTTCGTGTGCTGGAGCTAATTTTCAATTACCAGTCCGAAAACTGGCTAGCTCATGCCATTTCACTAGTTCAGGGATTAAATTTGTCAGTCCAACAAATTTAGTGATCTGGACTAAGGGCGATGTGCACAAATAGCCACTAACAGCTCATGTCTTTATTTTAAAGCCAGTGTTTTAAATGTCTTTAGTCTTTAGCCACTGGTTTAATAAACTTTAACTGCCCAGACGATAATACCCTTCTGCTCATGTCCTTAACTTCAGGACTTCAGGACTACATGTCCTTAACTTTTGAACTTGAAACTCTAAGTTCAGGACTTCAAGACTACATGTCCTTAACTTTTTAACCTGTAACTCTAAGTTCAGGACTTCACGACTACATGTCCTTAACTTTTGAACTTGGAACTCAAATTTCAAGACCAAGCGCCCTTAACTTTTGAACTTGTAAGTCAAAGTTAAGGACCTATTGTCCTTAACTTTTGAACTTGCTTGTCTTTAACTTTTGAACGTGTAACTGTAAGTTAAGGACTGTCTGTTCTTAACTTTTGAACTTGTAAGTCGAAGTTAAGGACTTATTGTCCTTAACTTTTGAACTTATAACTGTAAGTTAAGCACTGCTTGTCCTTAACTTTTGAATGTTAACTGTAAGTTAAGGACTGTCTGTCCTTAACTTTTGAACTTGGAAATCAAAGTTAAGGACCTATTGTCCTTAAGTTTTGAACTTGTAACTGATGTCTGTCCTTAACTTTTGAACTTGAAAATCAAAGTTAAAAGATTTAAATTTGGGAGAGTCTGCGACATTATTCTTTGGCTATGAATTGCAATCATTATTTTTGTTTCTTTTATTTTGTGCTTTCCAACTGAACCATGCAAGGAGAGCAGAAGGTCTACACCCTACTTACAAAGTTCTGTTACTAACTTTTGAGCCATGATTATTGAAAAGTTCCGTTAAAGAGCTTTTGTCTTTTAATGAATGCTTACAAGCGATGTGCATTAGAATGACTGTGTAGATAGGCTCCGCCACCTCAACATAATGCAACAGTTACGGAGAAGGCACAGAGAGAGAGAGAGAAGCAAGGGTTTGGGAAGAAAAGCAAGGGAAGAAAGGGTGAAAATGTCTTTTCATATTAATTTTAATAGGGCAGTGGCTATTTTTGCTCAACATTAGAATTGCTGGATAAAAAATAAATACCACCTTAAATAGTGGCTACCCCATGCCATTTCTACCTGGACTAACGGGGTCAGAATTTAAATAGTAGCCTCAGAAAGTTCATAGATGCTACGCTTGGGCCTTCAACCAGTTGGCTCATACAATTCATTGGCCCCCAATATGCATTTGAGGCCTAATTGTATCTTGTGTTTTTTTGGGAGAAATTCAAAAATAGCCAGATTTATAAGTGGTCATTCAAAAATAGCCACAATTTTAAAAGTAATCGAAATTTAGGCACTTTTCATGTAAAGATAAATCTGAACGAAAACACTGTTCAAAATCCGGAAAATACTCCAGCATAATATACCGGTCCACTATAATATGCTGGAAGTTCATACACAGGTGTTCCAATCTCCAGTATATTATGCTGAAACTTTTTGCGTATTGGAGTTCCAGCATAATATACTGGAAGTTCATACACAGGTGCACCGATCTCCAGTATATTATGCTGGACCGATCCCTGTTGCAGCAAAATAGTGGCTATTTTTCATTGACTTTGCAAACGCTGGCTATTTTGGAACGAGCAGTCCGAAAACTAGCTAGCCAGTGCTATTTTTACTGGTTTTTTCCTTCTAGATCTTTAATAGAAGCATTGGGAATGTCAAAACTAACCAATTCAAAAAATGTAATCTGGAATAATCTTCAAAATACATATATAATAATAATAGTAGCAAACTAGCAATATTGAAGATAGTTTGAATCTGGGATCTTGAGGTATCTTATTATTAGCTTTGTTAATTACAATCTTTTCTTTGTTTTGCAAGCAAATGCTTTCAACTCCATAAAGCCTGGAGCCTGAAGGAGGATACATATAGCATCTTTAATTAATGGCCTCTTCCTATTATATCACTTTAGTTTTACTCCATCTCAACATGACCAACAAATGAAGTTCACAGCTAACTTGTAAAAAAGTCATAAAATTTTCTTGGCTCAATGCAGATTCCCATAAAAGATTAATTAAACCTTTTATCTTGTCCTATTTGATTGATAAATTCCTAAGGAAATTTTTTAAAAAAATGTAAAACAAGAAAAAAATTAAATACAGTTTATAGACCTCATAATCCTAGTATAAACTAAAATTTTGCAAATCTTAAGCTTATGGCTAAAATTATGTAGCTATTTGTCCTTTTCATGTCTGCTTAAATGATTTTGTCTCTGTGTACTTTATCCAACTTTGTTTAGAAAATTAATTAATTATAACTATGATAGTATCCAAGTGTAATGAATTGGGTCAGTAGTGTACCTATTACCCTAATCTAATTAGGTTTGGGGCTCCATGAATTTAATCCAGAATTAAATATTGGACAAGGGTGTCCTAATTAAGTCAGTGCTGAATGGAACACTATATAGTATAGTCTGACTAATAATGATAGATTAGTCTTTATTTTGGCTTCTGGAAATTGGGTTGCCACTTTTGTTTTGGCTGTTGAAAAGAATTACCTATAGTTCTTTTAAATGACCTAATAATATAAATATTTTTATAAATTGTGAGAGGATAGAAGCCAAACTTCCCCCATAACTTCAAGAATAGAGACAATAAATATATTCCTTTTTCTAGAAAAAGTTGCTCTGTCCTTTTGAAAAAAGAATTAATCCATTTCTAGTCCAGTTTTAAAGACAAATATGAAAAATATAATTAGTTAAAAACTTGTTGCTAATTAACTATAGAAAGATACCTATTTCCGGTTCATAAGCATAAAAGTTGAGCTTTTTTGAATTAATTAGAAGTCTAGAACAATAGTGGGGAGGCTTGAGCTTAAAGAAATGAGAATTGTATATACACCACCATGTGTATTTGTATATTAAGAAATTAATTAAAAGTGTAAAAAAGAGTGAGACACCAAAAATATGTTTTAGGACAAAATTAAGAAACAAGTAGTGGGGTATGTTACATTGGTGTTGTTTGAACCCATACTATCTGAGTTTTGTAGCCTTCTAAGGGGACTTGATGGACCCCTTTAAGACCCCCACCCCCAACGTAACCAAAAATTAATTAAAATAAAGAAAAGAAAAAGGACCATATTATTTAGAATCACATTTGGCATAAGGTATAAGCTGTATATACAGAGAATAAAATAATAAGAGAATATCGCTTGAGATGGTTTAATCATATCTTACCGCAACCTCCAAATACGTAAGTTTATAGGTATGAAGCCATGATAAAAAGTATTAAAAGAGAACGAATAAACCTAAAATCACATGAAAATAAGCTATCTAGCTCAAAAAACCTTGTCTCTTGAATCCGTGCAAATCCAACAAAAAAATATGACATAATGGAAGAAAAGAAACTATATTGATGATACCAATTAGTTGAGATGAAGGACTGGTCACACTAGTATATTTATTTAAGGTCCAATATTTCCTAGGGGTGCTAGATAATTTTTTTGTGGTAATATTGTTGAGACAAACTTAAACGGAGTAATAAGGATTTACACGCTGACAGTGACTTGATTTAAATCTAGGCATAATTATTGTTGTATTAGAAATATTATGCATCTAGCTATTTTAGATTGTTTTTGTTTTATTTTGTTAGATTGACTTTAGGTTTACGTTGTTATCCGAACTATGGAATGAATATATACAAATAGTATCATTTAATCTGATGATACTATATTTTAGATACTATGCGTCAACCTTAAGAAATGCAATAGTCTCAGCAAATTCATTTATATGAATTTTTCTAACACCGTTCATAATTTGTTGACATTCTTTAGGTATATTTTGACTTTTCGATTGAGTTTAATCGACTCGATTTAGCTGGTTCTTCCTAATGGATATCATGTGACTAGAAACTTTCTTAAATAAAAAGGTATAATGTGACTAGAACTTTCAAGTTTTCTTCCCATATCGATCTTAGTTGTTAAATTTTTGTGAGTTTATTATTTAAATGATCATTCAACGTATGAAAATAATGCAATAATTAAAATTATTGTTGAACTGTTTTGTAACAATGAAATCATCCAACTTAATTCAACTTTCACTGAAGGAAAATATTAATATTAATCTCTCTAAAAGTTCTCTACAATTCTCATAAATCTCCACACATAAAAAAAACTATCAATACCCCTATTTATAATAGTATGAAACATATCTTAACTAGAAACGGAAAAGTTTAATCCTATATTTATTTTAACTGCAAATCATAGTTACACATGAATTAAATAGACCAAATTCTAAATAACTAAGATTTCCTACTACAACTTTGAATTAGTTTTCCGACATTCACGAAAAATTATTTCAGCCGGGATATAACCCAACAAATTTTCGAAATTTCTCAGCTGGTCCTCCAACCTATGAAGTTTTACAATATTTTTCTTTGTTTGTTAAATAAAGTTCTGTGTCAATTCAATAATATTTGCTTGATAAATATGTTCTTTCACCGTTTTGCTCAAGTTTGGGAATTGGAATTTGGGGAGAGGGGGGATTGTGGATCGACTAATTTTCGCCAGTTAATATAGCATCATGAGACGTATAACTATAAGTAATTAACTGTAATTCAAGATTATCACTTTCTTATGAAAACACTTATTATGTATCCCTAGCTATAAAAAGTCAACTTTTACACAATAGTTTCTAAAGATAATAAAATCTAGGATATCGTTTTCAGGATTCTATCAAGATGTGTTTATTTATGCATAATTTACTTATAATATACATTTAATGACCAAATTATATATGGGGTCTGAGGTCTCATATTCGAAGCAACACAATTTAGCACAAGAGCATTCAAAATGACATAGCTACCTTGCTTCAAATGGTAAGATGAGAAATTAATGTAAACCTTGAAACTTCCTTAGTCTATTTTGTGTCAAAATTTCACAGTGCAGTAAATTTTTAGATTAGGTCATATGCTGCTATCACAAAGTCACTGTAATGACCGGGGCAAATTGCGGTATTGCGTTCATCTTAGCCTAATATTTTGAATTAGCGTATAATTTTATATATTCATTAAAATTACAACAAATAATAAATACATAAACTCATATTTTTCAAATACGATGAATTCAATGCTAAAAACCTTTAAAACTGATCCATCCGCTTCCAATTGTAATAGTCGAAACGAACACTAAAACCTTAAAACCTAAACCTATAGAAACGTTAAATTTTATTCCAGTCTCTCCGAGTAAAAGCTACGTATAAATTAAACAGCATCTTCAACCTTAATGAGTAAAACTGTCAAGAAACAAAATAAAACCCTAGAGTGGGTGACCAGTGAAATACACAGCCAACACAGTAAAAATAAAACCCTAATCGTTACTTGTGCCTTAATTTATTCTAATAAACCCTTCTCTTTCTCTCATGTGACTACATTTTCTTTAAGCCCTACTCCCAAAACGCACCCACTATGCCTTTCTCGATAACAAAATCACCCTTATCTTTTACTACAGATATTTTCACATAGAGCAGTAAAAAGAATAAAAATTAGTACTAAAATTTACTGTCCTGTTTTCAACTTTACCCTTTAAGAAAAGGAAAAAACAAAGACCGATGCTCTAATTAAATTTCCTCTAATTGCACGCCCTCCGCTTGAATCATTGTCATTATATTAATATTTGAATATGAATTTCACCTTGGAGGACATATTGTTTATGTAAGAAAGTCTAGGAGTATAATAGTACTACTTGAGTTTCAGAAAATAGACATTGAATTTGTTGCTTAATTAATTCGAATTCCCTCTCTTTTACCTTTCACAATCTCCTAAGCTAGCTGCATCAATCCTATATCATACTCCATCAAAGTTTCTCATCTTCCCTAGGCACCCTTGCAACCCCCCCCCCCCCAAACCCCAACCCCAACCAAACTCAAATGATTAATTAGGACTTGAGATAGGAAAGGGAAGAACTATACTACATATTATAAAAGTTTTAGTAAAATTTAATGCAACTTTCTTGAAGAAGAATCCTTGATGTATTTTATAATTAAATTATTTTTGCCTATGGAGGATTAGAGTCTTGATACAATGATAAAAGTTGTTAAAATTGTGGTTGTGTGCTCAAGATATCACCTATTTAACTGGAAAAGAAAAGAAAGGCAAAAAAAATCTCGAGAGCTAGGTATAACCTAGCAAAACTTGGTTATTAATGTGGTAAGATTTTAGTTATAACATTTAAGTACCACTTTTAAAGGGAGTTTCAAGAAGCACCAACAGAGAGAAATGGGTCGATAATAATATCCCTACAGGCTACAGCCAATGATGAGATTAATTAATAAGCAAATATTAATACACCTCTAAATGGCAATTTTGGGTCTTAAACTGCCCCTTTACTCTAGGACTTACCCTTTAAAAGAATGACATACTTAATTATTCTGTACAATTTGGAATTTAGTCCAAAACCAAAAAGAAATAAATAAGTACTGTACTCAGTATATTGTATTCATAAATTATTGTGGCGCTACAATCACTTTGTTCAATAAAAACTTATAACTAAACTCTTTACTATTTAAATGTATAGCTCCATTTGTTTCCTCTTTAGTTTCTCAAGAACTGTTTCAACACAAGGAAAGAAACAACACTAATCTTCTCCGCAACCAGCCACCACCACCAGCCACCGCCATCAACCACCACTTACCACCGTCATGAAACAACAAGAAAATGCAAAAATGACTAAAGCTTTTGTTTCATGCTAGTGACCATCTTCACCACCACCATTAGTAACTAGCTAGCACCACCGTGTAGGGCGGAGCGAGGAGGAGGAGCTCATTATCTCCGGTAAGGAATCTCAGAAAATAACTTTAATAAGTAGCATTTTTATTAGTAAATGTTTCATTAAAGATACTACACAAGAACTTTAAGTTTCACATGCATGGTAAATTTTTCAAACAAGAGTTAGTGTGAGTTTGAAGCAAAACTCCATCAGCAAACAACAACCTCTTTAATCTTTCACATGCATGTTGTCTCCTTGAGTAAACTTTCAAACACCATTCTCCATTTCCAAAAAGCTCAATAATGGAGAAGAAAAGCCACCATTTTCTCACCTCTTCTTCTTCAGCAGTTTTCACTTCATGTTATTTCTTGTTTTTCTTCTTCTTTTGGGTAAGTTTGAGTCCAGAAACAGTAGTTTTAGTTAGCTCAGTTTCATCTGATGGACAAGCACTGCTTTCTCTTCTTAAAGCAGCTGACCCTTATACAAAATCATCTTCTTCTGTGCTTTCTTCTTGGAATCCTTCAAGTTCAACTCCATGTTCTTGGCAAGGGATTACTTGTTCTCCTCAAGAAAGAGTTATTTCACTTTCTATCCCAAATACATTCCTCAATCTCTCTTATTTACCCTCTGAACTCTCTTCCCTTTCATCTCTGCAGCTTCTTAATCTTTCTTCTACTAATATCTCTGGCACTATTCCTCCCTCTTTTGGTTCTTTCTCTCATCTTAGGCTTTTAGACCTTTCTTCTAATTCTATTTATGGGTCTATTCCCTCAGAACTTGGTGGGCTTACTTCACTTCAATTCTTGTTCTTGAATTCAAATAGATTGACTGGTAAAATCCCACCTCAGCTTGCTAATCTTTCTTCACTAGAAATCCTTTGTCTTCAAGATAATCTCCTCAATGGGTCAATTCCATCACAATTAGGGTCCTTGTTGTCACTTCAGCAGTTTAGGATTGGGGGAAATCCATATTTAACTGGTGAAATTCCTGCACAATTAGGCCTGCTCACCAATCTTACAATGTTTGGTGCCGCGGCCACCGGTCTTTCTGGTGTTATTCCACCCACATTTGGGAATTTGATCAATCTTCAAACACTGGCTATTTATGATACTGAGGTATTCGGTTCGATACCGCCTGAACTTGGGATGATATCAGAGCTGAGGTATTTGTATCTGCATATGAATAAGCTCACTGGTTCAATCCCTCCTCAGTTGGGTAAGTTACAAAAGCTAACTAGCTTGCTTTTATGGGGAAATTCATTAACTGGACCTATTCCGGCTGAGGTTTCGAATTGTTCATCCCTTGTGATTCTTGATGTTTCTGCAAATGAATTGTCCGGTGAAATTCCTGGTGACTTGGGGAAGCTATCGGTTCTTGAACAGCTTCATTTGTCTGATAATGCATTTACTGGTTCTATACCGTGGCAGTTAAGTAACTGCACTAGCCTAACAGCTCTTCAGCTTGATAAGAACCAACTATCGGGGCAAATTCCGTGGCAAGTTGGTAAGTTAAAGTACTTGCAGAGTTTTTTCTTGTGGGGGAATTCGGTTTCAGGTACCATTCCAGCTGCTTTTGGAAACTGTACTGAGCTCTATGCGCTCGATCTTTCGAGGAACAAGCTTACCGGATCGATCCCTGAGGAGATATTTGATTTGAAGCAGCTGAGTAAGTTGTTGCTTCTTGGGAATTCGTTAACAGGAAGATTGCCTCGGAGTGTTGCGAGATGCCAGTCTTTGGTGAGGTTGAGGCTCGGCGAGAATCAGCTTTCAGGACCAATTCCTAAGGAGATCGGTCAATTGCAGAACCTTGTGTTTCTTGATTTGTACATGAACCATTTCTCTGGTGGCTTGCCTTCTGAAATTTCCAACATTACGGTTCTTGAGCTGTTGGACGTTCACAACAATTACCTAACCGGGAAAATACCAGACGAGGTGGGAGAGCTTGTGAATTTAGAGCAACTTGATCTGAGCAGGAACAGCTTCTCTGGTGAGATCCCTTCAAGTTTTGGCAATCTCAGTTACTTGAACAAACTTATTCTCAGCAATAATCTGCTTACTGGTCAAATTCCAAAGTCTTTTAAGAACTTGCAGAAGTTAACTCTACTTGATTTGAGCTCGAATAGTTTTTCTGGTGAGATTCCATCTGAGCTTGGTTATGTCACAAGCTTAACAATCAGTTTGGATTTGAGCTCGAATCGTTTTACTGGTGAACTTCCGGAAACATTGTCTGGTTTGACACAGTTGCAATCTCTTGATATTTCTCATAATTTGTTGAGTGGAAGGATCACAATTCTTAGCTTCCTGACCAGCCTTACTTTCCTGAATGTTTCGTACAACAATTTCTCGGGGCCTATTCCTGTCACACCGTTCTTTAGAACTCTCAATTCCTATTCTTTTCTACAGAATTCAAAGCTCTGTCAATCAATTGATGGTTCTACTTGTTCTTCACATATAATGGGAAAGAATGGGTTGAAGTCAGCAAAAACCATAGCCTTAGTTGCTGTAATTCTGACTTCTGTAGCCATAGCAGTGGTGGCTACATGGATTATTGTGACGCGAAACCAAATATATGTGTTTCAGAAGTCTCCAGGCATGTCAGCCTCCTCTGTCGGTGCAGAAGATTTTTCCTACCCGTGGACTTTCATCCCCTTTCAAAAGTTCAATTTTACCATCGACAACATCTTGGATTGCTTGAAAGATGAAAACATCATTGGAAAGGGCTGTTCAGGTGTTGTTTATAAAGCAGAAATGCTTAATGGCGACGTGATCGCAGTGAAGAAACTTTGGAAAACAAAGAAAGATGAGGAGCCAGTAGATTCTTTTGCTGCAGAAATTCAAATTCTCGGACATATTAGGCATCGGAACATAGTGAAGTTATTGGGATATTGTTCAAACAAGAGCATTAAGCTTCTTCTGTACAACTACATTTCAAATGGCAATCTTCACCAGCTCTTGCAAAGTAACAGAAACTTGGACTGGGAAATTAGGTACAAAATTGCAGTTGGATCAGCTCAAGGCCTTGCTTATCTGCACCATGACTGTGTTCCGGCCATTCTTCATAGAGATGTCAAGTGCAATAATATACTGCTCGACTCCAAGTTCGATGCTTATATAGCAGATTTTGGACTCGCAAAGCTAATGAATTCGCCAAACTATCACCACGCAATGTCTAGTGTAGCAGGCTCTTATGGATATATTGCTCCAGGTACATATTTTTTTACCTTCTGCTTCTCATCATAAACATTGAAATATATTCACTGGTCAGTCCATTAACATATACGTTGTACTTTGTATGTTGTGACCTACTAACATGTCAAACATAGAAGGCAAGATAGATCATGATTATTTTCAAATGTTTGCTTTACCAGTCCTAGTTCGTCAGAGTGTGACACAAATGTTTGTTAATATTGCAGAATATGGATACACAATGAATATAACAGAAAAGAGCGATGTCTACAGTTATGGAGTGGTGCTGCTGGAAATACTTAGTGGGCGTAGTGCTGTTGATTCTCAGATAGGTGATGGACTACACATTGTCGAGTGGGTAAAGAAGAAAATGGGAAGCTTTGAACCAGCTGTTACAGTTCTTGACGCTAAGCTACAAGGTTTACCGGATCAAATGGTGCAAGAAATGCTGCAAACGCTTGGAATAGCGATGTTCTGTGTGAACTCATCGCCAGCTGAAAGACCAACAATGAAAGAAGTGGTGGCACTTTTAATGGAAGTGAAGTGTTCACCTGAAGAATTTGGGAAAACTTCTCAGCCTCTAATAAAACAGTCCTCAACTCAAAGTTGATTAATTTTTGTTTTACTTTCGGTTTTTATCTTTGACTAAGAGGAGTAGGAATTATTTTTTCTTTAATTCCCAAGATATTAGGTAGCAAGTCAACCTATTGTTGGAAGGAGAGGAAAGCTCTTGTTCCTATTATTAGATAATGTCTTGGGATTATCTGTACAGATTTCAGAAACATTGGTGTAGTTCATTTGCTTCTTCATTTCTTATCTATCCATTTTTATGCTGAGATTTTACTTTTTAGCTTAAGTTGATTAAAGTTGCATCATATGAGATTATAATACACCATAGCTGAACAAAAGATGGATAGAGTAATGCATGCATTAGATGCATGTTACGAGCTCGAATTCTGCCACAGACAAAAGTTTGGTATTAAATAGCGAATGATAAAGATTAAATAGTGAACGATAAAGGGGGGGCCCAATTAATTTTTTTCTCTCGATATTTTTATGATATAATAAGATTTCTGAAAACAGCCATGGGCACCTTAGCTCACCCATGTTTTTTGTTTTGGTTGAAATATTCAGGCAGGATTTATGGAATAATTCATTGAAGGTATTAAAAGTCAAGATCACATTTTCTGAATATGTGGAAACAGAGAGAGCACTTCATATTTTGGACACATAATAAACTGTCTGTAAGCTGCTAATATAGAGACAAAAGGGAACACAAATGCCATGTTCTATGAAGGAAAAAGTGGAGGGAGCATTTAGACAACTCCCACTATTTGATCTTAAAGTTTCAATAAAAACTCACTTACTTTTCCAATGCTATATTCCAAACAAATACTCCCCGTGTCCAAAATAAGTGTTTTTTTTGTGATCCAAAATAAATGATTTTTCTAGATTTCAAGAACGAATTAATTATTTTTTCCTACATTGTACTTGGAGTAAAGAGTATTGGAGCATGTGTTTGGAGTATTTATGTGAAGAGATAGTAAATGTTAATATGATCAATTTCATTGTTAATTAATGTTAAAAGGTGGATTTCTTAATCTGTAAGAAAACATATAAAAAAATCGGGATTATATTCCAAATAAGTAGTTGTAATTTCCCAAGAAGTGGTTATAATGAATTTCTGAATCATGCCAAAAAGTGATAACATCACAACCTTTGAACTTGAAATTACCAGCAAAGAAAGCAAAAAATTGGACAAATTAAATCCATGTATAAACTATTGTAGCCAAGGAAAGATGTTTGATGAATCTTATAATAAACACTAATGCAGGAAATAATACAGTATTTGGTTGGCCAGATAAAAAATAATAATAATAATAATAATCGTCGCACGACTAATGCTGCATTTTGTTGTCTGCATGAACTTAAGTTATGCAAAAATCCTTGATGCGTGTAAAATGTAAAAATTGCACGGGGCGCCATATTTGGGCGCCCCCTTTTAACCTGTAGCCGCTTTGTCTTTTTGTTTGCATCCGTACCCACTTTTTAAAAAACTTCAGCTTCCCTTTGACAGCTGAAGTTTCCGGGTTACTAAACAAAAACTTCAGCTCTAGAGCTGAAGTTTTTATTTTATAAATGGCAAAGAGCTGAAGTTTTCCGGTTACTAAATAAAATCAGCTCCTTAAGTTTTTATTTTATAACTGGAAAACTTAAGCTGGAAAACTGCTTAAGTTTTTATTTTATAAATGGAAAACT
>MU786350.1:3720-18360 GCA_026770625.1 Nicotiana glauca
GGAATTCAAATCCGACCCTCGGATCAAAAACTCACTATCGGACCGGAAACTTCAAAAATTCAAACTTCGGCATTTTAAGCCTAAAAGAGCTACGGACCTCCAAATAACATTCCGAACATGCTCCTAATACCGAAATCACCTAACGGAGCTAACGGAACCATCAGATTTCCATTCCGAGGACATCTTCACACTGCTCTAAATACGGACCGTTTATCAACTCTTAAGCTCTCATTTAGGGACTAAGTGTCCCAAAACACTCTGAATCCTAATACCAAACTTCCTGGCAAACCAAATTAGCAGAAATGAACTTAGGGAAACCAGTTAATGGGGAATCGGGGCATAAATTCCAAAACAATCGGCCGAGTTGTTACAATAAAATACATAGGAAAAAATAGGGTATCAACAGCTGCCCCTCTTTACCCGGGAAGGATGAAAGAGTTGTCGGATAAAGATATGATAACTAATTTTGACCGAGGGAAATGAATTACAAAGGTTTTAACCGAGCTCTAGTTTCTGAGCTGCCTACATATACCTGGTTTTACAGGAATCAGGTCATAATGTAGTTCGGGATACACCAACGGAGTATGCCGATGGAGGTTTTTGAAATGATGGACGCAATATTTAGGTTGGGAAGGGTGGTGAGGGATTGATGGGTTGCGAAAACCAGAGCGAGATTGCTCCTACTGTAATGGTTGGGAAGGGTGGTGAGCGAGATTGCTCCTACAATTGAGTAATACAAGAATATCATGCAGAATTTAAACGTGATGCAAGTTCCCGTTGGACCATGAATGTTGTCTTTGGACGGTTAGGATGACGTCCTCAGACCATGATGTCCTGGACCATGAAGCTCATGATAAAGGATTCGCAGGCTATGAAATGATGTTCTCGGGCTATGATGATGGTGCCTCCAAACCATGATGTCTTTGAATAATGATGTGCAGAATATAAAGCGGGGTCCTCGGGCCATGTCATGGCGTTCTCGGGCTATGAAAATGGTGCCTCTGAACAATGATGCCCTTGGATGGTTTGGCGGTATTTCAGCCCATGAAAATGCAAGATTTGGCGGTATTTCAATCGATGTAAAGCATAAATATAAAATGGCAATATTTCAGCCGACAGAAACTTAAATAAAGCTGGCGATGTTTCAGCCTTTTTAGAAAATGTAAATGGCGATATTTCAGTCGACATAAATTTAAATAAAGCTGGCGATATTTCAGCCGATGTAGAAAAATGTAAATGGCGATATTTCAGCCGATAGAAAGCATAAGTATAGATGGTAATGGGGATTTAAATATAAACTGGTGATCTTTTAGCCGATACCAAGAATTAAATAAAGTTGGCAATATTTCAGCCGATATAATGATTTGAATCCATTTGGCGTTCTTTCAGCTGATACGAGGGATTCAAACAAAATTGGCGGTGTTTCAGCCTTTTTAGAAAATGTAAATGGCGATATTTCAGCCTATAGAAACCATAAGTATAGATGGTAATGGGGATTTAAATATAAACTGGTGATCTTTTAGCCGATACCAAGAATTAAATAAAGTTGGCAATATTTCAGCCGATATAATGATTTGAATGCATTTGGCGTTCTTTCAGCTGATACGAGGGATTCAAACAAAATTGGCGATGTTTCAGCCATGCAAGATTTAAATAAAGTCGGCGGTATTTCAGCCGATACAAGTAAGAGGTGGCAATATTTCAGCCATGCAGGATGGAGACAGTGCTTAGTCTCGAAAGGTATAAAGGTAGCCTTATGCAATGTAACGAAATGCAGGATGGAGGTAGTGCTTAATCTCGGAAGGCAGAAATGTATCCTTATGCAATGCAAGGAAATGCAGGATGGAGGTAGTGCTTAACCTCGGAAGGCAGAAAGGTAGCCTTATGCAATGAAAGGAAATGCAGGATGGAGGTAGTGCTTAACCTTGGAAGGCGGAAAAGTAGCCTTATGCAATGCAAGGAAATGTACAATAGAGGTAGTGCTTAACCTCGGAAGGCAGAAAAGTAGCATTATGCAATGCAAGGAAATGTAGGATGGAGGTAGTGCTTAACCTCTGAAGGCAGAAAAGTAGCCTTATGCAATGCAAGGAAATGCAGGATAGAGGTAGTTCTTAACCTCGGAAGGCAGAAAAGTATCCTTATGCGATGCAATAAATAAAGGCGAAGAGTAATGAAATCTCTTAGATAAGAGGTGATAGCTGACAGTTAGTTATCCTTGTGGTTGCTGGGGATGTTGCGTGCAAATAGCGCTCGAAAATGGATGATGATCCTAAGAATTGTATTCCTGAAAAGTGTGAGTTTGTAATCGTATCGAATGATTCTATGTTTTGGGGTGCCTGCATTCAAATAAAGATTGTGATTTTCGTCAAGGGGGAAAGTTAGTTCGTCTTCACGCGGACTGCGCTCGTCCTACTCGGCTCTTGATTTCATTGGGGTAGCATTTCTAACAAAGCAATTCTGATAGTATCCATGCATAATTTGGTAACATAATTTAAAAATATGATGTGAATAAGTAATAGATAACAAACAACAAAAAAATGGTTTCTTTTTTAGAAGAACCAACGACTGCGACGTGGTTCAAAATATTGCAACCTCTTTTGCTCCAGAATTTTGAGGGTCCTCCTCAAAATTCTGCTCCAGTTTACTGGGCATGGTGCCTCTGACAGCTGCACGTGATGATTGGAGAAGATCAACTTTGGAATTTTGAGGCAGCCCCAAGTTCCAATGTCGGGGAAATAAAAATTTTGTTGAATTGTGATCGAACCCATAGGGCTGCCTACGTATCCCCTCTTAAATGGGAATCAGGTCAGGTGTAGTTCAAATTACATCATAAAGAAATCATAATGATTACACATAGTATCGCTTCACTACATCTGAATTGATCGGCTTTGGCCAAACTTCTCCGTCCATTTCTGCAAGTATGAGGGCTCCTCCGGTTAGAACCCGGTGAACCATGTACAGACCTGGCCAATTAGGTGAGAACTTTCCTTTGGCTTCATCTTGGTGCGGAAAAATCTTCTTCAGTACTAACTGCCCTGGCGGGAACTGTCTTGGCTTGACTCTCATGTTGAAGGCTCTGGTCGTTCTATTCTGATAAAGCTGACCATGGCAAACTGCATTTAGCCTTTTCCCGTTTGTAAGGGCTAACTGCTCATAGCGACTCTTTACCCATTCTGCATCTTTGAGTTTTGCTTCCTGCATAATTCTCAGGGATGGAATCTCTACTTCGGCTGGGATGACTGCCTCGGTACCGTAAACCAACATATAAGGAGTCGCCCCGATTGATGTGTGGACAGTGGTACGGTATCCCAATAGAACAAATGATAGCTTCTCATGCCATTGCTTGTATTTTTCTATCATTTTCCTTAGTATCTTTTTGATGTTTTTATTGGCTGCTTCTACAGCTTCATTCATCTGGGGTTTATAGGCTGTAGAATTCTTGTGCTTGATCCTGAAGGTTTCACACATTGCTTTCATCAGGTCACTGTTGAGATTAGAACCATTATCAGTGATGATTGACGCTGGGATGCCGAATCGGCAAATGATACGGTCGCGGACAAAGTATGCAACGACCTTCTTGGTTACTGCCTTATACGATGCTACTTCAACCCATTTGGTGAAGTAATCAATTACCACTAGAATAAACTTGTGCCCGTTTGATGCGGCAGGCTCGATAGGTCCGATGACATCCATTCCCCAAGCAGCGAACGGCCATGGTGAGCTCGTTGATTGAGCTCGTTAGGAAGCACCTTTATCATGTCTGCATGGATTTGGGAACGATGACATTTTCGAACATACTGGATGCAGTCTATCTCCATAGTCATCCAGAAATAACCAGCTCATAGTATTTTCTTGGCTAAGACAAAACCATTCATATGCGGACCACCGGTCCCCGCATGAACTTCTTCCAACAACCTGGATGCTTCATTTGCTTTGACACATCTTAGTAATCCCAAATCGGGAATCCTCCTGTACAGGATTCCTCCGCTGTGAAAGAAGTTGTTGGATAACCTCCGCAGTGTGCTCTTTTGAGTAGTGTTTGCAAGTTTTGGATACTCTCCTATTGACAGATACTTCTTAATGTCATGAAACCATGGTTTTCCATCTGCTTCTTCCTCGACATGAACACAGTAGGCGGGTTGATCCTGGATTTTTACTGGGATGGGATCAATGAAGTTCTTGTCTGGATGTTGAATCATAGATGATAGAGTGCCCAATGCATCGGCGAACTCATTCTGGACTCTGGGGACATGCCGGAATTCTGTCTTTATAAACCTCTTCCTCAACTTCTGTACATGATGCAAGTATGGGAGTATATTGGAGTTCTTGGTTGCCCACTCTTCTCGAACCTGATGTATGAGCAAGTCGGAATCCCCCATCACTAGTAACTCCTGAACGTTCATGTCAATGACCAGCTTGAGCCCCATGATGTAGGCTTCATACTCGGCCATGTTGTTGGTGCACGGGAACCTGAGTTTGGCGGACATCGGATAATGCTGACCTATTTCTAACACTAGAACTGCTCCTATGTCAACTCGTTTAAAGTTTGCCGCTCCGTCGAAAAACATTCTCTAACCATCATAGGATTCTGCAATGTCTTCTCCTATGAAAGAGACCTCCTCATTGGGAAAATACGTCTTTAGAGGCTCGTATTCTCTGCCCATGGGGTTTTCGGCAAGATGATCGGCTAGTGCTTGTCCTTTGATCGCTTTTTGGGTTACGTAGACAATATCAAATTAACTCAGTAGGATTTTCCACTTGGCTAGCTTGTCTATGGGCATGGGCTTCTGGAAGATGTACTTCAGCGGATCCATCCTTGATATGAGATAAGTAGTATAAGCACAGAAATAATGTCTCAACTTCTGAGCTACCCAAGTCAGAGCATAACAGGTGCGTTCTAGCAGGGAATACCGGGCCTCGTACGGGGTAAACTTCTTGCTGAGATAGTAGATGGCTTTCTCCTTTCTCGCCATTTCATCATGTTGTCCTAAAACACAGCCGAATTCCCCATCCAGTATTGCAAGGTAGAGCAATAGCGGTCTACCTGGTTCGGGCGGAACCAGGACTAGCGGCATTGACAGATATTCCTTGATTCTATCAAAAGCCTTTTGAAAATCATCAGTCCATTTAGTGGCGGCGTCCTTCTTTAACATCTTAAAGATTGGTTCACAAATTATAGTGGACTGGGCTATAAACTGGCTGATGTAGTTGAGTCTCCTCAAGAAACTCATAACCTCTTTCTTGTTCTTTGGCGGTGTCAATTCTTGAATGGCCTTAACCTTTGATGGATCCAGTTCTATTCCTCGTCGACTTACAATAAACCCAAGCAATTTTCTGGCAGGAACCCCGAATGCACATTTGGCGGGATTCAGTTTCAAGTTATACCTTTTCAATCTGTTAAAGAACTTCATCAGATCTTCCATGTCGTCAGTGGCTTTCTTGGATTTGATGATGACATTGTCTACATACACCTCGATCTCTTTGTGTATCATGTCATGGAAAATAGTAGTCATGGACCTCATGTAGGTGGCCCCAGCATTCTTAATCCAAACTGCATCATCTTGTAAAAATACATCCCCCACGACATAATTATAGCCATTTTCTCAGCGTCTTCCTCATCCATCCATATCTAATTATACTCAGCAAAACAATTACCAAATGGTTGCAGCTCGTGTTTGGTGCAGTTGTCAATCAGGATGTGTATGTCCGGCAGGGGGAAGTTATCTTTTAGACTAGCCCGGTTGAGATCCCGATAGTCGACACAGACTCTAACCTTCCCATCCTTCTTCGACACTGGCACAATGTTGGCTAACCATGTTGGGTACTCCACTACTCTAAGGACCTTGGCTTTGACTTGTTTGGTAACTTCCTCCTTGATTTTCAAACTCATGTCTGGCTTGAACTTTCTAAGCTTCTGCTTTACCGGCGGACATGTCGGATCTGTCGGTAGTTTATGAGCTACAATAGATGTACTGAGACCGGTCATATCATCGTATGACCAGGAAAATATGTCCTCATATTCTCTTAAAAACTCCGTGTACTCTTCTTTTTCTGACGATGACAGGTGAACACTGATGCGCGTTTCCTTGACATTCTCTGCGTCCCCCAGATTGAAGACCTCGGTTTCGTCCAGGTTAGACTTAGGTCTATTCTCAAAGTCCTTAACCTCTTTAACGACTTCTTCTGGTACCTCATCCTCTTCTGAGTCTATATCTGTTTGTTGTGTTATCTCGTCGTATATCACATTTGTCGGTTCATCAAGATAAGTAATAGTAATGTTGTGTAAAGTAAAGTAAAGGGCAGAGAAAAAAAATAATAACAGCAAGACTTATATAAGAAACTGAAATGCTTTGATAAATGCCAAATTTGTTTTAAACATCGGAGCTCTTTTAAAAAATTTAAAAATAATACTGAAGGGAAATCAACTAGCGAAAAAGTAAAAGATCATGCATAATGCTTTGTTCAACCTTGCTACCCCGAAGCTTTCCGGGGCCTTGGTGGTTCTGATGGACCAATTGTTGAGGTGCTCTCCTCGGTTCACCGCCAGTATGGAAGGGCCTTTCTCCCCTTCCTCCTTGAGAATGACATGACAGTCCATATTGTCATCTTCCAAGAACATGTTCTTCATTGCTACCAATGTTTCATCTTCCTCTGACCCATACATGATGTCGGTTGGCTGGAAAGTTTGTTCCAGGCGGGGTATCGGGTGCTCCAGCAGATAGTAAGGGCCGCACCATGGTGGCGACCAGTTCTGGAATTCTTCCCAACTATATCCATACCCTAACCCAAAAGTGGTGCCATGCTTCTTCAGTTTGATAGGCTTGGTGATTCCTTGGCGGTTTTTGCCGAGCCCTTTGCCAAGTTCATACCCGCTCCAGTTTAGTATACTATCTATATTGTTATCCCACCACTTATCTTTGTCCACGGCGTTGACTCGCTCAATCTCGTGGTAGGTTTCTCCTCCTATTTTCCTTCTTCATTCAATTGTTGGGATGGCTTGGTGACTGTATATGGGGTTATTCCCATCACCATAAAAATTCACCTTTTGGTGATTCCACTCGAACTTTACTGCCTGGTGCAGGGTTGAGGCTACGGCTCCAGCGGCGTGGATCCAAAGTCGTCCTAGTAGTAAGTTGTAGGATGTTGGGATGTCTATTACTTGAAAATCAACATCGAACCAAGTTGGCTCCATTTGCAGAGACAAACTGATCTCCCCAATAGTAGCCCTTTGGGAGCCATAAAAAGCTTTGACGCTGATAGCCCTATCCTTAATTTCATGCAGACTTTTCCCCAAAGTTCTGAGGGTCACCAATGGACAAATGTTGAGGCTGGACACTCCGTCAATCAAAGTCCTGGTGCTGAAATAGTCTTCGCACTGCACAGTGATGTGCAACGCTTTGTTGTGGCCTAAACCTTCAGGGGGCAACTCATCCTCGTGGAAAGTGATCTTATAACTCTCTAATACCTGCCCGACCATGTTTGCCATCTCTCCTCTAGTTATGTTTCTAGGTACGTACGCCTCGCTCAGTATCTTCATCAGGGCGTTCTTGTGTGTCTCGATGCTTTGTAGTAGAGTTAGAATGGAGATCTGCACTGGTGTTTTGTTTAATTGGTCGACAACTGAGTATTCATTTGCTTGTATCTTCCGCCAGAGATCATTGGTCCCAGTTTCAATAGGCCGTCCAGAGTCCTGTTTACTTGGTTCTACTAAGTGCTCCGAAGTATAAATTATACCAGTCCTGGTCGTACCCTGCGCTGCAATTTCTTCTCCAGACCTACTCTTTCCCTTCCTTCTTGCCTTGGTGGTTTAATCCCAAGGATTGGCCTGTGTATAGAATGGCGTTACGGCTGACATTGCCACAGGAATGGGCACTCTCATTTTGGGAGGCAACACAGCAACTTCGAATAGTGCAGGTGCTTTTGGAGACCCAAACTCCACCTCAATTGGCTCTGCAGTCTTTATGGATGAGGATTTTTCAAACTCGAGAGGCACGGACATGTTTACTTCAGCATCCCCAGAGGGCTGGATCTGGAATACGATTGGATTTAGTATGACTGTTGGTTTCTTGGGCTCGTCACCTTCGGCAATTAATCTAATTGACCCTTTAGGGTCCCATTCATCTTCTACTTCGATCATATGCACACCACCACCATTATGATTAGGAAAGGGATATTTGCGAACGTTAGGAGCAGGTTCCTTGGCCACGATGATTTTGTTTTCAATTAGAGCTTGGATTTTGTCTTTCAGAGATCGGCACTCATCAATGGTGTTGATACCCAATTTTTTCCCTAAGTATTTTTATACCCAAAATACTTCCAAAATAGCATATTTGTGCATATATAAGCACACCAAAGAGTTTTGGCATGATTTTTAAACCAATTTATTGCATTTTTTAATATAACAAAATCCAATAATTATTCCCAAAATTATCATTTTTGGTGAACAACTCATTTTATTCACACATTTACACCAAAATATAATTAAGGTAATTTTTGCATATTTTTACGAATTTATTTGGCATTTTTAAAGCTAAATTGCATACAATTGCAATTATAGTCTATATTACGATTAATGGAATTTTACAATTATAAAATTATTTCCAGTATTTTTAGATTAATGTTTATATATTATTAATTAGTTTAGTGCTTTTAATTTGTTTAAAATCATTTTTTAGCTATTTTTATATAAATTAAAGGTGAAAATCGGCTATTTAATACATAGCCATTTCAATTGCAAATATAACATCAATTTAATCCCCAATTAACCCCAAATTGATCCCAAAATACCCAGCCCTATTACCACTTGCAACCTGATCCATACCCCTCACCTGTCATACCCAACCCGATCTTCATTTAACCCGCTCAATCCCAGTCGTTGATCTAAAACGATCAACGGCTCCCCTCTTCCCTTTCCTTTTTAATTTCAAAAACTCCTAAACCCTATCTCATTTTTTCTCGTCCGCCGCCTCTGAATCCCCTCCTCTCTCAACTCTCTCTCAACTCACCTCAAACCCTAGCCGCCGCCTCTCACTGAAACCCTAATCTATGGCTTCTCAGGCTCATCGGAGGCATATACTAGCCTCTCTTGGCTTCTGCATGCTCGTTTCTAAGGTCCTATGACCAGGTCTTGAAGGGTTTCGACCAAGCCTTGGCTCGATGACTATTCTCCGGTCATCTTCAACCTTTGTCCGGCCAGTCATTGCTATTCGAGTTCGACCTTCAACTTTCCTGCTCAGATCGATGGTTTCCAAAGCGTTTCTCATAACCTGGGTTTCTTACAAAACCCTAATCTCTGAGGTTCCTTCGATTTATTTTTAGATCTGCTCCGGATCTATGTGTGTGCGAACCTTCTATGTATTTTTCTAGAAGTTTCTTTAATTTTTTCTTTCAGAAACTCTTTATTCTTCAACTAGGGTTTCATGTCAAGTTATTTCAAATATCTTCTCTGATTCTCAACGTGCTTTACTGTGTTTTGTTGTTTTCTATCTGAGTTAGCATATTGAAAACCCTAATTTTTGGGATTTTGTTTAAGTTTCTTAGTCTGTTTGGTAATATTCGTTTGATTTACCTTATTTTTAGCTGAGTTAGCATGTTGAAAACCCTAATTTTGGGATTTTGTTTGAGTTTCTGTTTGTTAATATTCGCTTGGTTTACCCTTCTTCTACACCTGAGTTAGCATAGTTAAAGCCCTAATTTTTAGGGGCTTGTCCGACATTCTGAATCTGTTTATTTATTTATCTGCTTATCTCATCTAAACTCGATTGATTTTCGAAAACCCTAGTTTCTTTGGGGACTATTCGATTTCTTTGAAATTGTTTGTGCAACTCGTATGGTTTTCACTCAACACTTTGCATGCTTCTGATCTTCTTCTCTATTGTTAAACACTGAAACCTGACTATCATACTTCGAGTGTTTTCTTTTCAGCTACTACTATATGTTGTTCTTTTGCCATAGCTTGGCTTCGTGTGTCTATTACTTGTGCATTCATTTATATACTTAGTTCCTTCTGTGATTGATTTTTTTTTTCAAACTCGTAATTGATTTCAAAACTTTTCCTTTCGTGAAATTCTTATTTTTACTCTCCTGTCAAGGGTTAATTGATTCGCTTTCCTTGTTTGTCCTTACTAAACCCTTTCCAAAAACAAGTACAATCCTGTATTTGGACATAAACACCCATTGTATAATTTTACTGCTCCTTTTATGGCAACAACCATTCTGCTTACAAACTGATTTTCTTTCCTTATCTTGACCCTATTAGTATCTGTTTGAACAATAATCCCTTGATTAAAGGGAAGTCTTGTGTTAATTGATTCTGACTTGTGATTTTTTCCATGTGTGTGTTAAAACTTTCCTTATTACCTTATTCTTCACTCGTTTTCAAAACTATAAATACTCTATTATCTTTTCTTTACACACGAACAACTCGAGTTCAAAAAATACACTCTTACTCTTAAAACTCTCTCTTTCTTTACTGCTACTTGTGATGTTGCTTTGTCTAGCCGACTGAAAGCCAAGGCTAGACTGTGGACTCTTGTTTGCTTCACCTTTTCTGCACTTTGCTTCTCTACTGGTATGTCCTAGTTAATTTACAAGCCTCAACAACAACATGTGTTTCTTTTGATTGCTCCAGTTTTTCATTCCTGTATACTTCTACTCATGTTTCTACAGTCCAGATATGACACTAGCATGCTGTATTATGTTGTCTTTCCCTTGTAAATTAATATCTGTCTATGTGTGTGCACTTTGTCAGTCATTTGTTAAGAATCCCAAACCCTTGTATCCCATTATGTGCTTTAAGTTATGGTTCATAAACATGGCAATATTTGAAGTTATTGTCCATGGATATGAACTGGACCCTTTGGGCCCTAAGCATTGTCAATTTCCCATCCCTACCCCCTTTTCATTGCACTTCCACTTCACTCTTAGAACTTAGGTTCTTCCCCTCTTGTGTGAGCCTTGCCTTGGGACCTCTGAGCTCCCTCTGAACTTGGACACATAAGGGTTGGCCCTTCTACACTGCACAACTCAATTTATGATTAACATCTTGGGTGTATGCACTACCTGGGGTTCCTGAAATCCCTTGGATCTCTGAAACACCCTAGATGAGAGAAGGCTTGGAAATCTGGATCTCGGAGTTGGCTCAATCTCATATTATTAGGCATTAAGTCTGAATTAGGTTGCTCGGATGTAGCTGAGGATTCTTGATGTTTCTTTTTTGAATTCCGATTTTATTTATTTTGGGGCTGTAACAACTTGTATAAACTCGAGGATTTAGTGAAAAGGAGAGGGGGGTTTATTTTTATGCACTAAGGGTAGAGATCATGCCTATAGGGTTAACTTCTGACTTGTGCAACTCCACGCATAGAAATAATGCCTATAGGTTTAACAAATCATCTGGAATTTTAACTCTTCTACAATTCTTGCATTTACTCACACAACAGTTAAGCCCGCTCTTTAGGCGATAATTTTTTTTTCTAAGTCCCAAATTTTTCAAAATTTTCGGCAGAGTTTCCTTTGTAATTGGGCCTATCCACCTGCCAGAGAATCACCAAAACCATCCTAACAACACTTCCACAACTTGACAAAGCATCACAATGTATATCAACAGCATTAATCTCAATATTACATGTATTATATTCTCAAAATTGATACATGGACATGCATTGCACCTATTTGAATCATAACACATAGAAAATACCTTTCAATCCTCTATTATTGGGCTATTCAACCGAGTAAGAACATATTCATTCTTTAATGTTTTCGACCTTCAAGGTGGTCCCCTTGACTCAACAATTTTGTCATAATACATTTACAGAAGCGATCTCAGCTCCCAGACTTATCTAACTAGTATGACAAATAGATTCCCCTCATAAGCCAATTACCCACTAGCTTTACNCACTTCAGAAACCTCTCAACCATTATTTGAGGTCTTCTTATCTGACCCCCCACATTTCCTATGACAGTTGACTCCGCTTGAGGATTTTGCAATATTTTGCTGATAAACCACTTTCTTCGTTCATCCGTGTCACTACACATACCTTTCCTGCTAGGGATATCCCTCTTCTTTTTGTGGCATAGCTTGGGAACTAGAATTTCCCCGACCTTTGAGTCTCATATGAATTTCCCAATTTACGTCCCTCGCTCTCCACGTTGTTCTTTCTTGATTTGTCCACTGGCCTTGGCCTTGAAGTCTATAACCTTCGATTTTTTGCTGGGGATATCCTTCTTGACACTGGTCCATCCCTTTGTCAATCTCCTCTTGTCGGGGAATGTCCTTCTTGACGCTGGCTTTGCGCTTGTTCCTTCCTAACTTATACCACTTGGATGTTCTAATCAGATCTCGTCTTGCATATTTGAAAGGCTGGTGGCAAATTTTGAAGTCATTTCTCACTTGTCTTGACCAAACAGACTCTGTTGGGTAATTTTTCGATGAAAGGAGAAAGATAAAAGAAACAAAATAAAAGACAAAGGAAAAGGATGACTCTCTAAAGAGGAAAAACTATGAAATAAAAACCTATCAAACGCGGATACCAACTCTAATGGTCATGACATGCACATGTGATCTGTCCTCCGTCGTTAATCGCCTTTCACAATTTCTGTCCGGTGATTTCCATCTGATTCTCACCCTTATTCGACTTGTAGTGCCCAAAGGGTTTCACTATCAAGCCTCTCTCATTTTGGCTATTCTCTCATCTTACAGTCGCCTTAAGGTGCCCGTGAAGGTTTTCACCAACAAGACTCTTTCGTTTGTATTACTTTTCAGCTGGGGATTGGGGTGTTACCGCTAAAACTCTCTCATTTTATTTCTTTTTTGCTGGGGATTAGAGTATTTTCTGCTGGGAATGAGAGTGTTATGTTTTGATAAGACTCTCTCATTTGTCTGACTTGGCATCTTTTGAAGACCGATCAGAAGGTCTTTCTTTGGACCGTAATGTGGGATTTTGGATTGTCTAGAAAGAAAGGGTATTAAAGACTCAAAATGAATCAACCTGGGTTCCAAATTACAACCTTCGGAACTAGATTTCTTAACAATAAACACAACTTATGCCCCAGTTTCTTGCTTGGGGATTTTGATTTTTTGTTACACTATGACCTAGCCGTGAAGCGCCTACGTATCCTCTTTGAGGAATCAAGTCAAATGTAGTTCCCAATTCCTCGTTGTTCTAATTTTCTTTTCCACTTACTATTATCTTTTCTTTTTCTTTTTCTTTTTCTTTATCTCTTTCTTTTCTTTGTTGTTTTTTTTTCCTTTTTATCTTCCATGTTTGTGTTTCAAATCTTTGCTACTGATTCCGAACGAGGGGTATGAAAGAAAACAAATAAGGCTCAAAGGGTTAACGAAGGATAAAGTATTTAGATAGCAGAACAAAATGCCTTCGTCATTCCAATCTTCAAAACATGCCAAGTACAAACAACACAATTAAACAGACACTCGTAACATCCTTTGATTGTGCCAGACTTGATAACCATATCCACATATTTGCCTTTTCCATTTGTTAATTTTACAGCGCTATTGGATACCACTCCCATTCTCATTATCACGAACGACCCTTGCCAATTTGGGCAAACTCGTCTTTGATTTCAAACTGATGCGGCATGAAGCATAAGGTTTCTTTATGTTCTATCAGGCCTAGTTTTCCATGGTTCAGGCTTCAAATGATCTCAATCTGTTCTTATTTCCCTTAAGTTACCCTATCACCTTCCAATGGTTTTATGATTAACTTTTAAGAATAGGCCTATAACTGTGCACGCATGTCATGTCACTAGAGTCGGCAGGAGAAGAACTATAAAAAGGAGAGGACCAAACAAAAGAAAATGTCTAGAAATAATGGAAAACGGAGAATTGCATTAGACAGAAAGGGAAAGAGTTTGTACCACAAAAACAAGCACAATAAACCGGGGTACAACCCTTGGAACAAACCTAGACAACACCAAATGAGATACTATGACCAAAGGAAACTGGATAAAATAAAAATGATAGAAGGGTTTGATTTACAAGACAATATCCAGATTACAACCCTGAAATAATCTGGACAACAGAAATGATAACAAAATAAGCCACCAAAAACTCCACTCTGTTTTATCAAGAAATGGAGAGTCTTCCCAATTACCAAGCACGACCTCTTAGCCACCGACTTCTACAGATTGGTTTTTCCTTTGAACATGGTCTCACTATCACAGATCGGGCTTCTTAAGTTCCCCTCCCTTGTTGTCACGACCCAAAATCCCAATCCGGTCGTGATGGCGCCTCTCGTGAAGACAAGGCCAGCCAACAAATTAACAATACCTCTTTTAACAGTTACTTAACACGAATAAATCAAACCATAGTGTACATTGTCATAAATACGGAAGGAAATGATAAAATAGGGAACCAGCCCAACTCAGCCTGAAATCGGAGTGTCACAAGTCACGGTCATCTAAAGAATCTAAACATTATTATAAGACCAGTAATATACATAATGGAATTAGAATCAAAGGAAAGGATACGGTGCCGTGAATGCTGACGGTCACCTTGCTCAGCTATGATGGCAAAATATCCAACCAGCTCAAAATCCATTACCGGGTGAACAATTACCTGCATCTGCACACGAGGTGCAGGGAGTAAAGTGAGTACTCCAACTCAGTGAGTAATAAAAATAA
>MU786350.1:39123-81006 GCA_026770625.1 Nicotiana glauca
TGAGAAAACGAGGAAATCAATTCAAGTTATAAGAAAAAAAAACCATCCCCAGCGGGAGTGGCACGATCACTCACCGCACTTTAAACTGACAAAATTTTCTTTGATTTAAGAATAGGGACGGAAGCTATGTCCATCTCAAGATCTCTACATCATATCAAGCTTTTTGGGCTGCATCAATCTTGTTAATCACACAATTAAGCACCCCATGTCAGGTTTGTCCACCTTCAAACGGGACGTATCAGGTTTGTCCACCTTCAAACAGGACGTATAGGGTTTGTCCACCTTCAAACAGGACGTATCAGACTTGTCCACCTTCAAACAGGACGTATCAGGTTTGTCCACCTTCAAACAGGACGTATCAGGTTTGTCCACCTTCAAATAGGATGTTATGGGACTATCCGCCCTCAAATAGGATATGATGGGACTAACCGCCCTCAAATAAGATATATTGGTTGTATCCACCCTCAAATAGGATATCATGGGACTATTCGCCCTCAAACAGGATATCATGGGACTATCCGCCCTCAAACAGGATATTATGGGACTATCCGCCCTCAAATAGGATATTATGGGACTAACCGCCCTCAAATAGGATATTATGGGACTATCCGCCCTCAAATAGGATATGATGGGACAACCCGCCCTCAAACAGGATATGATGGGACTATCCGCCCTCAAACAGGATATTATGGGACTATCCGCCCTCAAATAGGATATCATGGGACTATCCGCCTTCAAATAGGATATGATGGGACTATCCGCCCTCAAATAGGATATTTTGGGACTATCCGCCCTCAAATAGGATATCATGGGACTATCCGCCCTCAAATAGGATATCATCGGGACTATCCGCCCTCAAATGAGATATTATGGGACTATCCGCCCTCAAATAGGATATTATGGGACTATCCACCCTCAAATAGAATATTTTGGGACTATCCGCCCTCAAATAGGATATTTTGGGACTATCCGCCCTCAAATAGGATATATGGGATTATCTGCCCTCAAATAGGATATTATGGGACTATTCGCCCTCAAATAGGATATCATGGGACTATCCGCCCTCAAATAAGATATTATGGGATTATCCGCCCTCAAATAGTATATCATGGGACTATCCGCCCTCAAATAGGATATGATGGGACTACCCGCCCTCAAATAGGATATTGAATCCTTCCTCAAAAGGACATTTAATTTATTTCGACTCGAGTGGTCCTGCTTGTGTAAACATTGCCAAAATATATAGTTCATAAATTATTGCCAAATGCATTTTATTTTTTAAGTTATTGATGAAGTCAGGAGCCCACCTAAAGAAAGGATAGGCGATTTAAAGTTGTTGTTGGAATCGGGAGCCCGCACGTATAACATAGAAATATATTTCAAGTTAAAGTCAATAAAGCGAAGGATCACAACAAGTTCCCTAGCATAAATTCAAATTCACCAATCGGAAGAAAGCAGTTCAAGCTTCGAGGGAAAACAATCCGAAGCTCAAAAGAAGGAAATAAACAGTTCAAGTTCGGAATTCAAGAGAGGCCGGCGATTCAAGTCAGAAACATCAGAGGAAGCAAGTCAACAAGAAAGCAAGGCGACAAAAGCAAGCTTGAAGATCTAGATAAATCTTTGCAATTCATAGACCATAGCTTAGTATAACTTATTTATTTTTAACACGGTGTAATAAGGAGGTCGGTAAGCAGTAGCAGCAGCAGCAGCAGCAACATCAGTAACAACAAAAGCACAGTTCCACGGTAGTCCCATCTACCAAAACTTTCTGAACTACACGCGACCTGATTCCCTTATAACACGGGATATGTAGGTTGTCCAAAACCAGGACTCGGTTGCACCTTTCCTTTTTATTTTCTTCCTCTTTTGAATAACGATATGATAAAAAATTAGTCGCATTGTTCACTTTATCTTTGCCCGAAAATTCTTCGTATTTTCGAGCAAAGAGGGGCAACTGTGAACACCTAATTTTTGACCGTATCTAGATTTATCACTCCATGTATTTTAGCTTTTGTTTCATTTTTTTTATATATATAAGATAAAAATATAAATTTTGAAAGGTCAATTATTACTATTAATATTATTATTATTTTTTTTTAAAATTATTTGTTTTTTAAAAAAAAATCCGAAAATATTAAAATTTTTTTTATTTCGGTTGGTTTTAAATAATTGAAAAGGAAAGAAAGTTGGAATTAAAAAAATAAAATTTAAAACTGGCTGAAAATTAAAAAAATTAATAGGAGGAGAAGAAAAAAAGAAGGGGGAGGAGAGATCTGTATACTATCTGTATACACTGAATATACAGTAGATATACACTGAAAAAGAAGAAAAATTTTGTACCTCCCCATTCTGAAAGGGAAGTTAAAAAGGGGGCGAGAGAGAGTGATCTAGGGATATTTTAGAGAGAGGACAGAAAAAAAACGGGACCTGGGAGATGGGGTATACATTGGATATACATTCCGTATACATAGGATATATAGGGGCAGTGAGGGACGACCCTCTTGACGGTTCTTATTGTTCTCCATTCTAAAAAACCAGTCCCCCTCCTCTCCTAATACCCAGCAAAAATAGTCCAAAATCAGCTCGAAAAATAGCCGAAAACAACCTCGAAATCAACCGATGTTCAGCGGTTCTGAGGTTGAGTCCGTCGAGGTCCGTCCGATAACTTGTTTGATTTTCTCGGTGTCGCTTCCGGTCGTGGTTAGTTCATACAGATGTACAACAGATTTTTCTGATATATCGAAGAATATTTAGCTATTAAAAGGTCCATTTCTTGTTCTCCAGTTCTCGAATTTCAATCCATATTATGTTTGCTATAAGGTTGAATTTTTGTGCTATCTATCTTCTCTGGATGGATCTATGATTGGTTTATTGTTTCATTGAGTATTTTGACAAATATTTTATCCTAAATTGTTTGCTATTTCTGTTAGTTTGTGGTCATAAGTGTGGTGCTAGCATTTTTCTTGTTTGTTACCTCAATTATTTTATCAATTTTGCTTGATGATTAATGTTTCCTAGATTCTCGTTGTGATTAATGACTATTAGATTAATTTCTGTTAGTTGATGTTCATAACGATTAATGTTTCCTAGATTCTCGTTCCTAATCCTACTTTGTTTATAATTGAAGTTTGCGGCTAAGTTTGGTTAGCCACTCACTTAGCTTTGAATCTGAGTTAAGAAAGAATTAACCTTTGTTTGTGAATATTAGCTAATTAGATATGGGTGGGCTGATATGTATTGGATGGTCGTGAAGGGATCGAGCTGAACTGTTCTTTTTACGTGCTAAATATCTTAGCTAGAATTAATGGTTAGTCCTTTTTGGATTGTTGGCTTAGTTGGTATGAACGCATGTATGCCTATCAAACCATTTGTCGAATCTGAGATAGAATTTTTTTTAAATATGGACTTGAATTAGGAAGTAGAAGTAGTAGTTAATGTTAGGAGAATTAGATTATATAAAATAAAAATAAAAACAATGGATCTTACCAAAAATGCAAATAAAATAAGTGTCACCTCATTCCATAACTGTTAAGCCTTGCAATAATCTTGTAGTAGTCTTCAAAAGAATAATTTACGAACACTGTAGTTGTTTTAGGTTTGCCCTTTTTAAATAATAAATATTAGACGAGCCTCGCCAAATAAAACGCATAAATTGCGGGGCCCTCAATAATTGGTTATAATAAAATACTTAGAATTCGGGTGAACCGTTTAGCGAATTTCATGATTTTCTCCAAAGATAATAAATGCGTAGTTGATTTAGATGCGTATTTTAATCATATTACCTTCCTAAATACGGGTGCACATTTATGTGACCCAAATTTAAATCTCAACGAAGTCGAAATGTGTCAAAAGTTACGTGTGCACTGGTGCGACGTGGTTCGAGATATATTTTCACGATGTTGCAATGCTTATTAAAAATAAATATATAATAAAAGCGGGCTATTAATAAAAGGCACATAGGTTAGAACATGTTTTGAAATTAGATAAAATCAAATACTATAATTAAGCGACTGTGCTAGAACCACGGAACTCGGGAATGCCTAACACCTTCTCCCGGGTTAACAGAATTCCTTATCCGGATTTCTGGTTCGTAGACTGTAATACAGAGTCAACTTTTTCCTCGATTCGGAATTCAAACCGGTGAATTGGGACACCATAAATCTCTCAAGTGGCGACTCCATTTCTTAATAATTAAATCTCGTTTCGATTGTCCTTTAATTGGAAAAACTCCATTTACCACATCCCTTTGCGGGTGCGGTAGCGTAAAAAGGAGGTGTGACAATAATAATTCAAGAACGTGAAGTTTTCCTAAAGGTTCTGCAGCCTCTCGAGGATACATACAGACGTCTTTGTACCGATCTGCGAGACTCTACTAAACCTGCTCATGACTCGTGAGACCTAGTAACCTAGGCTCTGATACCAACTTGTCACGACCCAAAATCCCAACTCGATCGTGATGGCGCCTCTCGTGAAGACAAGGCCAGCCAATAGATTAACAATACCTCTTTTAACAGTTACTTAACACGAATAATTCAAACCATTGTGTACATTGTCATAAATGCGGAAGGAAATGATAAAATAGGGAACCAACCCAACTCAGCCCGAAAGCAGGGTGTCACAAGTCACGGGCATCTAAAGAATCTAAACACTATTATAAGACCAGTAATATACATAATGGAATTTAGAATCAAAGGAAGAGATACGGTGCCACGAACGATGACGGTCACCTTGCTCAGCTATGATGGCAAAATCTCCAATCAGCTCAAAACCCGTTACTGGGTGAACAATTACCTGCATCTGCACACGAGGTGCAGGGAGTAAAGTGAGTACTCCAACTCAGTGAGTAATAAAAATAAATAATGACTGAAAGCATGAAATCTCATAAAGGCACAAATAACGCTATCTCAAGCAGTAAAATCAGTTACGCAATAAAACCGTGAAGTAACAGATGATTCTCTTTTAAAAACAGTGAAGACACTTAATTTCAACAAGTAAGGAATAATCAGAAACGTGCCCCTTGGGCTCAATATCAAATTTTCAATACAGTATCAGCCCCACGGGCTCACTCCCAACTCACCAACACACAACATCAGCCTCTCGGACTCACTCTCAACTCACAAAAACACAACATCGGCCTCTCGGGCCCACTCCCAACTCACATGGGTACCCTGCGCTCACTGGGGGTGTGTACAGACTCTGGAAGGGCTCCTACAGCCCAAGCGCTATATCATAAGGCCTTAAAGTCTTCACATATCACACTCGAGGCCCGAAAGCCTCCTCACATCACTCAACATATCCTCATATATGGCCCTCGGCCTCAATCAGTCCAGAAAATAATCATAAGCCCCTTGGGCATCAGTAAAACAATGGTGCTCGGCTCAAACAATATTATAAACATCATTTAAATCTAAAGTTGCGTATAAATGTAGCTGAGTTCATGAAATAGTATAATTCAATTGGACTGAGTTCAAATAATATTTTAATTAGTGAGGAAAATAGTGATGGAAATTCACAAAAGATTTCAAATAATTGGCACGAAGCCCAAGTATGGCAATAAGCCCAAATTATGGTGAGAAACAACAAGTCTTTATCAAATACGTGGTAAATTATCAACCGGGATGGACCAAGTCACAATCCCCAACAGTAAATGACCCTGCGCTCGTCATACAATGCGTGTCTCATCTCAATATAGCAGTATGTTGTGCAATCTGAGGTTTCAAACCCTCAGGACATCATTTAAAATCATTACTTACCTCGAACCGGCGAAGTCTCTAGCCCGCGATGCTCGACCGCACAAATCGACCTCTAAATGCTGCAAATCTTGCCACAATCAGTACATAATTATTAAAATATGCTAATGGAGCGAAGCCCACTCAAAAATATCCAATAACATCAAAATCCCGAAATTGCTCAAACTCGGCACTCGGGCCCACGCTTCGGAATTCGACGAAACTCACAAAATCCGACAACCCATTCAACAACGAGTCCAACCATATAAATTTTACCAAAATCCGACAACAATTCGGCCTCCAAATCATACATTCTTACTTTCAAATCCCTAGACTCAAACCTTCGGATTTCACCCCAAAATGAGTAATCTAGTTAGGATATTTGATGATAATCCCATATTATTGTCTAACAATTACCACAAGTGACTTATCTATAGTTTCACACGAATTCTTACTCAACAATCACCCAAAAACGAGATTGAAGACTAGGGTATAGAACCTTACCTCTTTGATGAAGAACTTGTGATTGGGTTCTTTGATTCTTGAAGATTGATGCAAGATTGGATGATTTAAATGGTGAGTTCCCCATTCTCTCTCTAAAATGCTCTCACCTCTCTCTAAAATGCTCAGAAAATCACCCCAAAATGAACCCCAAAGCATATATATTGAAATGGGGTCGGGTTATAAAAAGTGGAAAGTTAACACTCCGAAGTCGGGTCTGCTGTAGCAGAACGGACCGCAGAATGAACATGCGGTCCGCAGAATGCACCGCGGAATCGACACCAAAAACTGGGCTACACTTTCCCAATCTGCGACAGAAATGCGACCGCAGAGTGCTAAATGCGACAAGTTTTGCGGTCGCAGATTTGACACAAGTTCACATTTTCAAGTCTTTTGTAATTTGATCATAACTTTGTGTAGGAATTTCCAAATGACAAACAGTTTGAAGCGTTGGAAAATAGACTCAGATATCTTTAATTTGATAGGTTGTTCGTCACCCAACTTCTTGTATAATAGGAGATATGATTGTTTAAAGTGAGTTCTTGTGCGCACTCATTTACAACTTCGTCGATTATGAAATTTTCCAACTTCAAAAGTTCCCGTTAGCCATCCAAAATCACCCCGAGGTCCCCGGGACCTCAACCAAAAGTGCAAACCCATCCTAAAACATCATATGAACTTGTTCCAATCATAAAAATAGATCCAACAACACAGAAATCACCAATTCTCAGTGGATTCAAGCTTAAGAACTTTGAAACTTCTAACTTCCACAACCGATGCCGAAACACGTCAAAACTAGTCCGAATGACCTCAAATTTTACAGACAAGTCGAAAATCACCTAACGAAGCTACTGAAACTCTTAGACTTCCATTCCAACTCCCGTATAAAAATATCACCTATCAACCGAAAATCACCAAAATACTAACTTCGCCAAAATAAGCTTACTTCTTCACCGGACCTCCAAAATTACTTCTGATTGCGCTCCTATGCCTTAAATCATCACCCGGAGCTAACCGAATCATCGGAATTCAATTCCGAGCCCTCTAACTCACAAGTCAACATCCGGTTGACTTTTCCAACTTAAGCCTTCTTAAAAGAGACTAAGTGTCTCATTTCTTAATAAAATCACTCCAATTAAATTCTAACGCACCCAATTCCGATAATGAAACATAAGTAAGGAGAAAATGGGAAGAACGGGGTAGTAACTCATGAGACGACGGGTGGGGTCATCACACTTCTGTACCAATTCGATCATGTGGGTCTCATGGTGAGCTGGCAATGAATTCTGGTTAAGGTTTGTCACCTCTGGGTCCCGAACTTCAATTCGACGAGTGTCGACAAGTTCTTGAATGGCTGTTTTCAACTTCCAACACTTTTCCGTGTCGTGCCCAGGTGCTCCTGAACAGTATTCACAACTCACCGAGTGATCAAGATTTCTCGAAAGAGGGTTAGGCAACTTAGCTTCAACCGGATTCATTAGTCCCAGATGCCTCAGTTGGTGGAACAAACTGGTGTAAGACTCTCCCAATTGAGTGAAAGTCTTTGGCTTCTGCATCCTGTCATTCTTGAAGTTTTGGCTCGAACAGAAACCTGTACCCGCGGGGTTCTTGTGCGCTCTTGGAGGTGGATATGCATTTTGTGGAGCTGGGTATTTGAAAAGTGAAGTATGTCTTCGGGAGTCCGGTAGAGAGACGTAATGTACTGGAGAATTACAAGGATATCCACGGGGTTGATATAGAGACTGCAGGCGTTTAGACGGGACGACCACTGGACCTTGTCGTTGGGGAGGTTCAACAACATCTTTTCTTTTCATGGGAAGATTATCCCGATCAACCTGCTCACTCCATCTGAGCCAGAACTCCCTGAAATCTTCTTTAGGCTTCTCCTCTATCTGAGATATGGAGGAGTGGTCCGAGACAATATCTGTATTATTCTGGAAGTGTCGCACAAAGTCTTGAGCCATGTCATCCTATGTATTCCACTTACTGACATCTAGACGATCATACCATTCCAAAGCTGCCACAGTCAAGCTTTTGCGGAAGTATGCCAGTAACAAATCGTCTTTCTCGCCAACATTCCCCATTTCCCTGCAGTACTCCCTCAGATGGACGACCGGATCTTCGCATTCCTTGATCTTTGGTACTTTAATCCTTGCGAGTAGGCGGACGTCTTGTCAGAACTTGGAGGAAGAGTGACGGAACTACTAGGGTGATCGGGAGATGCCAAAGTTCGGGTAAGGACATCATCTGAGAAACCAGGCGGTGGCGGTATGGGTGCCTTCCCAACCATCCAAGCCTAATACATGTCTGTCACATGCTGTCTTAATATTTTCACTTCTTCTACCAACCCGTTGTTATGTTCAACCAGCTGTCTTCGGGCATCGGTACCAACCCACTCAGTTCTGAGGTTCTCTGCCATTGTCTCTTGACTTTGTGTTGTAGGGAAGCGTCACTTTAGAACCACAACCAACCACCCTTGTGTTATGAATACAACAAACTGAAGCCATCACATTAGCGTTAGGGCATTTGACAGAAGACAGGTAAACACACATTAAGGATGTAATGCACCTAGGCTATTAACCCTTTCTATCATGCATTTGCTTCAGTTACGTGCATTATTCCGGCTTCTTATAATTGTACGCCTTTTGAACGCCTCCCAATTCTTCCTTTATTTTCTTTGTTTCTCGTTTTCTCTTTTCTATATTTTTTCTTTTCTTTTTGATGGTGGTTGAATCTTATGTAGATTGCCTACGTATCACGTCCCCGCATGAATCAGACCTTGCGTAGTTCGGGCAGATAAAAGGCAAACAACAGTAACACATTTTTGGAATTTTCAATTTTTCATAATAAAACAAACTTTGATTAAAAAAAGTTTAAAAGCTTACCAAACTAACAGGCTTAGGCTTTGAGGGAAGACGAAATATAGATCCGAAAACCGAACAACCCACCTACTCTAAGAAATACAAACTTAAAAACAAACTGACAAATTCCTTCCCTATCTGCCAATTTTAACCAAATGGTTGTTTTTGCAAGCGTGGCCCCTTCCCAATTTCACATGAATTTTGAGGCCGCGGAGGATTTATTTTATGACATTTTACAAACTCGTCCATTCTTTTATGAAAATAGCCTTTCGACAATTGAAATATACTCTAAGGCTATCCCGGCAAGAATGGTTAAATACACTGCCGAAGCTGGATCGGCTTATTTTGACCAACAATCCAAATGGTACTCTTTTGATCACTGACTCTTTGTATTGTTTTTCAAATTAAAAAATAAAACCCTAGTTTTGCAAACACGGCCTTTCAGCACCTCGGGGACGAAGATTTTAAGGTTGTGTGGGTCAACCGACCAAAAATCTAAAAATGACCAAAGGTGGCCGTTTATGCAAAGTCAGCTTTCCGGCGTCCATTTCGGGAACATTCGGCTATATTTGACAAAAACAGCATCATCGACTTATTTTATGACGAAAATTAAAATTTGACATTTTTTTTGGCTACTTTTGCAAAAGGGGAAGTTGGACCCGATGAGGGTCGCATACGTATCTCACATCCTGTGAGAATCAAACCGGCGTAGTTCGGGCAATAAAAATAAACTAAATTTGAAAACAAGACTCATTTCTAATAAATTGAACTAAAAAAACATTCCCCTTTTTTTTTCAAAATTTCGGCAGAGTTTCGACACTACTTGGGCATTGGTTTCTTTCTAAAATAAGTAGTTATTTCTCTACACTGCTATTTTTCTCTTCTTTTTTTTCTTTCTCTTTTTCTCAATTTTCCCGTATTCCCGATTTTCAGAAGCCGGTCAGCATGCAAGTTTGAAACAAATAAATGCGTAAAACAAACAAGATGCAGCAGGATGGTCTTTTTCATTTCAGGTTGCATGTGCTAGACGGACCTAACCCCTGTGTTGAGTCCCCTAAGTCGAATGCAGCATGATGCAAATAAGCGTTCCTACTAGGGATCCGACATGAGATTTTGTTATACTAGGTTTATCCTGGGTGTTCGTTCTAGACCTGGCTTACCCGAGCGGACAACTCGAGCCGAGGATGGGAACTGCGTACCGGTAACCAAAAGATCATCCGGCTTTGCAACTACTCCGAATCCTCGTTCTATTTTGGGATATGACACTAACAGAAAGAAGTCACGGCCAGCGTGCACTCCTCAGGAGAGAGAAGAGAGGGGTTTCGGCACAGTTTTATATATACAATTCAAATAATATCAAAGCGGTAAAAAGCAACATTTTGCACATTAGTCCCAAACATGTTATAAAATCAGATAATAAACAAAGCCAAATACAACAATTATTCCAGGCTCGAATTCTCGAACCCTGAACCGAAGTTCTGGGTTCCCTCCCCAGCGGAGTTGCCAGAGCTGTCACGCCTCCTTTTTACCTACTACACCCCCGGAAGGGCATATAATAAAGGGAGTTTTTCCAATTAAAGGACAATCGAAACGGGATTTATTATTAAGTGTTCGAGTCACCACTTGAGATATTTGTGGTGTCCCAAGTCACCGGTTTGAATCCCGAATCGAGGAAAAAGTTGACTATGTATTGCAGTCTACGAACCAGAAATCCGGATAAGGGATTCTGTTAACCCGGGAGAAGGTGTTAGGCATTCCCGAGTTTCGTGGTTCTAGCACGGTCGCTTAACTGTTATATTTGGCTAAATTATCTGACTTTTAATACATGTTTTTACCTACGTGCTTTTAACTTTGAACCGCTTTTATTATTATTTTTAATGAGAATTGCAACGTCGTGAAAATGCATATCGAACCACGTCACATCAATGTACCCGTGGTTATTGACATATTTCGACTCCGTTGAGATTTGGATTTGGGTCACATAAATGTGCACCCGAGTTTAGGGAGGTAATGTTATTAAATACGCACCTATAGAGACTAACGCGTTGATATTTTGGGGAAGGCCGTGAAATTCGCTAAACGGACCGTCCCACAATCTAAGTAATTATTATAACCATTTATTGAGGGCCCCGCAGTTTGTCCATTTTATTTGGCGAGGCTCGTCTCATTTTTTATTTAAAGGCCGATCTTAAAGTGACTATGGTTTTTCTAATTATTTTGTCTCTAACAATAAAAACAAGAGAACGTCCTAAAATAATTTGTTATCGGACTGAGGAAAACCAGGCATTGGCCCAGGTCCGAATGTATGCAGCATCGGAACTGGACCAGGGCCGCTCAAGATAGCATTGAAGCTTACTTCTCAAAAATGGGATGCTGATCCTGACCAAACTTCAAGTTAATATGAACAACTACCTTGAGTTATTAAGAGAATATCTAACAACTTACTAGCAAAGCAAAACCAGTATTCACCTACTTAAAGGAACAAATGAATTATTCATAGTCAAACTTAAGGTCCTGTTGCTCCTTACCTATTTAACTACTAATTAAGAAGCATGATTTGAATAACACAACATAAGCTAATCGTCCTCCGAGTGATTTATACCAACGTTACTGAATTTGAACTACTGAAATTATTACTTGAAGAAAACAGGATTTAATATGAACGAAAGGCCTAAATACTCATTGTCAAATCAGTTTCCAGTTCGAGGTGTATTCAAGTTCTGCATATTTAAACCAACAGCTAACTAAACCAACTACATCTCAGACATTCTAAGTTAACAATACAAAATCCATTGTAATTTAAAATAGTCCTAATCTAATTGTAACATCCCAAGCATAAACAAAAGTATTCAAATTGCAATTCCACAGCAGAGCTTAAGCCTCAATTTTATTTCATTGTCAACAGAGGAAGCCACATCAACACAATCTCATAAATGTGTACCTGGAATATGGAAATAGAAGAAAAGGAATGGTCAGCAATAAAAACACAACAGCGGTGGCAAGAGGATTCGGAACAGCTCAAAAACCAATTTTAAAACCAGAATAACACTTGACCACATCCCAGAATTGAATGCAGCGAACCCCAGGAGAATTTGAGACCAGACAAGACCAGAATAAACCAAGACAAATAAAGTTGACCCACCAAACTTACTCTGACACTTTCAGTTATTAGATAATCAGAACAAATTGAATAACACCACGAACTCCTTGAGATAAAACCAGAAAAACACTCATAGAATATCAATGAAACAGTAACCACTCAAAACTGATTTTAAAGCTCTCAAAGAACACCCTTAAGATTTATTGAAATCTCAAACTGATTATTCTCAAAGCTCTCAAAACTGACTTTTTTTAGGACCTAAAATCCCCCCTATCTTGTCCAATATATCCTATAATTATACAACAAACCAGACCCTTTATCACTCTTCGGACACTAAAGTTATTACCCACCCCATTCTTTCCCATGATATTCTCTTACAGCCCATTACTAAGTGTCTTGTGTCATTTTTAATTCAATTAAGCATGGGTCTTATTTGTTTAATTATTTCTCTCAACCCTTCCCATATCAATATATCTTGTTCCCCACTATTTATTAAACAAATATATTATTTTAATGGCACATTAGTACTTAGTGGATAGAGCACTCACATTAAACAATTCTGCAAGTTTTCAATTCCCAAACTACCCCCTAAGTTTGCCTGGAATTCACTACCCATCAGTTATACCCAATTCATCTAATTAAGAGAACCTAGGTTAATTGCTAATTAACCATTAGAATCGCTAAGGCTGAATTTAAGCCTAATTCATATCAAACCCTTATCAGCTATAACCAGTTCATAATTCCTAACAATTAATCAACATACGAGTGGGACAAAATAAACACAACTAATCCTATTGATAATAAGGAACTGTAAACCAGATGAAAAACAGAAGAAACCAAACATACATAGTAATCATTCTTAACACAAACATGAATTAGCTAATAAACGAAACTCACTTAATCGGCTTGACAGTTTATGACATATGCCAATCAATCAGAAGAAAAACTTGGACCAAGAAAAGGGTTTGATGGAGGAGGAAGAAGTAATTGACAAAATATGAATTACCACGAAATTTAATCCAATAAACAATAACAGCAACAAGAACAAACAAAAATAAAAGGAAAACAAAAGAAATACCTTAGACTCTATAGACCGAATTCCAATCAATATGCTGTTCAAAATTGGTTTTCAGTTAGTATTATACGTCTATTTTGTCAGAAATACGCTTATAATATTAACTAGAAACCCATTCGATCCTCATAACTTCGAAACAGTATCGAACCGCTGAACCCTAGATCCGCCATTCGACGAGTTTTACTTGGATTCGAGCCAAGTTTGTTAGGGATTAGGAGTGAGGAGGTCAAGGGGATTATTGGGTATGACTCTGGGAGGGTTTGGTGATGGCGCCACCACCAAGAGATCTTGTGGCGGCGCTAGGGTTCTTTGCTTAAAATCGATATTCGACCAATTCCAGGCAGGTTCGAAGGAAGGTGTTTGGATATTTGGAATGAGGAGGTGAAAGCGAGGCTAGGATGTTAATTTGAGGTGATTTGGGTGAACTAGGATTTCTGACTGATCTTTGATTGATTATTCGAAGAGATGGGCCAAGATTCGAAGGAAGGGGATGGGGGATTTGGAATGGGGAGGTCGGGGGGAGTGTTTGGTGTTGAGGTGGAGCTGTTTGGACCACCGAAACCGCCGTGAGGCGATTTCTGGTGGCGGAGTAGGGCGATGTTACAGGGAGGGGTCTCTGGAGGTTAGAGATGAGTGAAAGGGATTGGGGTCTCTAATTTNCGTTGGATTATGCGAATCCAACGGCTGTGATCAACTTCCTAAGGCAAAACGAGGTCGTTTGGTTTAGTAGGGGTACTGGGTCTGTCTGGTAAAAACGGGTCGGGGCTGGAGAGATGATCTCGACCGTTGGGTATGCGAGATCCAACGGTTCGGAAAGGATGTGACAGATACGACATCGTTTGGACGTCGTATTGCCAGGTCGATTGGACTGGGTAACATGCGTCGTTTTGGGCTTGGTTTTGGTCAAAATTAAAACGGCCCAGTTCCGATTTTTGTTCCTTTTTCTTTTGTCTTTTATTTTCTAATTTAATTCCTAATTTAAAACCAAAATTCCTAGATTCAATCAAAATAACTTAAAATACTAATTAACTCTTAATAATAAACATCACTCAAAAAGAAAATCACACAATTTGACATTAAATGCTAAAAATGCAAAGTACATATTTTTTTGTGATTTTTCATTTTGTAAAATAAACTTAATTACTCCTAATAAATCCTAAATGCAAATGTGACATATTTGTATTTTCATTGGTTAAAACAAATAAATATGCACAAACAAATGTAAACAATAGAAGAAAAATAACACAAAATTCACGACAATTGCAACCAAACAAAAATTATTTTATTTTACATTTTTTGGGAGTAATTCTCATATAGGGCAAAAATTACGTGCTCACAATATATAGTTAACATATCGGTAATATCTTATTAACTTGAACTAACCATTATCCATATAAATGATAATATTCTAACAGATATTTGGTATGAATCATAACCAAGATAAATTTATAGTTCCCCAAATAGTTGATCACCTTGTAGCAATCGGCTAGGATTTTGCGAGTAGAAAAATAGATTGTATCTACTATGATGTTGAGTAAGTAATTGTTTAATTATGTTAAACTTGAAAATAAGCTAAATTACGATTCCTTAGAATGCGTGGATTATTAAAACTAAACTAGAGTCATTTGAGAAAGACAATTTCTTCTATTGGAAAGACTTAGCCAAGCTAGGATATCCAAAAAAAGAAAAAGAAAAAACGAACAATCTAAGCAGGCAAATCTCTTGGAAGATCATCAAATATGTATGCATTGCAAGAACTCCTTTTAAAATTAAGCATTACATTTTCCAATATAAGAAGAAAGAAAAATATTTTGCTAAAAAAATATACACTGAAATGAACGAATATTTATAGTCCCAAGATCAATCCCTTCCACCCTGTCTTAAGAAATTCCCCATGTTGTCCACTTACTAACAGAACACTATTTGAAACTTGGTTGGATAATGCAATGGTACAAAAGCAAGTGTTTCAACGAGGATGCTTGAGAGAGAAGCTCAAGAGAAAATTTAAACACCTTGCTAGGATCGCAGATGGGATTGGAGTTGTGGATGGGTTAATCGGATTCAGAATTTAAAATTTATGGTTTCAACTTTTAAAGTTTTTAGCATTGAATTTATTGTATTTTAATAGTTATGGATTCATGTTTATAATATTAATAAATTTTTATACTTAAATTTATATATCAAGTCGAAAGTTATTGGTTCAATTGAACTCGTCCACTACTAAAAATTCGGCAAAAACCGATCAACTTTGGTCAGTCAAAAAACCGACCAAAGTTAGTTGATTTTTCAAAATATTTTAATGTTAAATTTTTTTTAACGAAACCGACCAATTTTGGTCGGTTTTCTTTGGCGCAAAAATGCGGGAAACTATTTTTGAGTCCCGCAAAATTTATTTTTCAAGAAACCGACCAACTTTGGTCGATTTTAGCAATTAAAATAAATAAAAATTAATATTAAAAAACCGAACAACTTTGGTCAGTAAATTCGGCAGGTCATTTTAAATACCGACCAACTTTGGTCGGTAATTTTATTTTTAATAAAACCGACTAACTTTGGTCGGTTATGTTCGTGCCAAAATACAACTAAAGAGTATAAATAAAAAATAAGGTAATCTTAAAACAAAATGTATCAATGGTCTAGTGGTAGAATAGTATCTTATCACAGTATACACCCCGGTTCGATTCCCAGATGGTGAATTTTTTGATTACATAATTGAAATACCGACCAACTTTGATCGTTGTTTTTACAATTTTTTTTTAAAATTTAATTGATCACATTGTGATCGGTAATTGGCCATAACTGGCTAAAGTTTATTGATGTTTTTGGTCGGTATTTACCAAATTTCTAGTAGTGTCCCTATAGTGCTATATTCACCCTTGGCCACAATTAGTGTTGGCAAAATAAATAAAATTTATGTTTATACACTTATATTATTCGCTCAAAAAATAGATTGGCACGTTGATTTATTAAAAGTGGGTTAAATATGAATCAACTTATATTATCTATTCAAAAAATGAATAACTTATAAATCGAAAATTAGTTTCGTCCAATAATGCAAAGTTTTTTCTTTCTTGTTATGCTCGTCCTCCATCTCATTCTCTCTCTCTCTCCAAAACTTAGACAGGTTCATTCTCTCTTTTGAAGTTTAGAAGAGCTTGATAGAACTCTTAAAAGGCAAATTCATTCTTTTTTCCCTTCTTGCTTAGATGGTTCGGTTCGATCGATTATTTTATAGAATTTATACCATACAAACTTTTTGGTTATTTTATTTTGTATTAACAAAAATTTTCTTATTGAAATTGTACCGATTATATTAATTTTTCTTCGGTATCAGTACGATTCAGTTAATTTTTGGTATTTTTCTTAAAATATCATATAGACGTCGCTATAGAAGTTAGAACGCGATAAGATACGTACTTACTTAGAACTTCGGCAAAACTTTCTGGAATTTAAAAGATGATGATGTCGCCACATTCATCTGTCCTTCGAGACATCGTCTTCACATCGTCTGGTACCAACTTTGAGTAAACTCAATTCAAAGTTGACAATGGATCTTGAGCAAACAAGTTCGACCTCACAGTTCCATATAATGTTTCATCTATCCCTGTAAGAAAAAGATGCACCTTCTCCTCTTTCCTTTTCTTTTCCAAGATCGCATGTGCACTTATCACATGTGCAAGTGAGTGTTTGATCAAAATTAGCAAGTTCTTTCCAGAGTTTTGTTAATTTTCAATAGTAATTAATTGTCTTCATGCCCTGCCCTCCACAAGTTCGGCCTTCAACTGTTGTATTGGACCCCTAGAGACGAGAAACATTCTTCAATATTAGTCCATAAATCTTCAGCAACTTCCATGTGTGGTTTAGATGAACGCAAAGTAGGCTTAATAGCATTCCAAATCTAAGGCAACAACGAGTTGATGGTCCACCAATATTCAAAATTTGGAGACTTCTCATTCATCTCCTAATTGTTCCATCAACAAATCCGAACATCTTCCTCGCCATGAAAGCATTCCTCATGGACCTTGCCTATTCATCATAGTTTTGTCCCTTCAATTGTTTGTTTCATCACCACCACTGCTCCCGTCAATAGCGGCAATGTCTTTACCATTGTACCCTACAATCCGTATGTCACTCTGAGTTCCTTAGGTTTGGCTTGACAAACACGCTATCACACGGTAGCCAAGTGTGGACGACAAAAAGCTTGCCGTGTTCTACTATATATATATATATATATGTGTGTGTGTATATGTATATATAGTAAACCCTATTCCCAACAAATATGAAAAGGGAAAACTCTCCAAATAAATATGGAAAAGGAAAATCTCCTAGTCATAAACATACAATATAATTACTATCCATATATACACCAAAAGATTGTGAGTTCGAGTCACCCCAAGAGCAATGTAGGGAGTTCTTGGAGGGAAGGATGCCGAGGGTCTATTTTGAAAACAAACTTTCTGCCCCAGGTAGGGGTAAGGTCTGCATACACATTATCCTCCCCAAACTCCACTAATGGGATTATACTGGATTATTATTATTGTTGTTGTTGTTGTTGTATATACACCAAAATACACACGCTTTAATACTACCGATAGTTTTGATATAGCGTCTAAATATTGAACAATTTATCCCAGAAGAACTTGAATCAAAACCGAGACACATTCATGATACTTGCTATGGACGTTCCCTATCTAGTTGATCGCTTTGTAGTAATTTGCAAGGATTTTAAGAACAGAAACAAATGACAGTAATTGTTTAACTATGACAAACTTCAAAATACGCTAAACTACAATTCTTTACAGTGAGTCTGTCAAACATCAACTCTCATTGTACTAATTAAGTGAGTTTATGTCACGACCCTAAACCCGGACTCAGTCGTGATGGCGCCTTTTGTGAAGACAAGGTCAACCGACACAATACCCAATTCATTTTAAACAGTTAAAATAGCATAATTGAGTCATTATATTGATCAAATCCTAATAGAAATCGTGAAATAGTAAAATTTACGGAAAAATCAGCATTGCCTGACATCGGGGTGTTATCAGTCATGAGCATTTAACAGAAGTTTAGAAATACGGAAGAGAGACTACATAGTCTATTACAAAATCCAGTACAAGATAAATAAATATAATAAGAGGGAAAAACACTGGGCTGCAAACGCCGAGCAGCTGCCTAGTAAACTCCGGAAATCTGCTGGAAACTATCATCCCTCGCTAGCACGACCTGAAGCGCCTGAATCTGCACACAGAGTGCAGGGAGTAAAGTGAGTACTCCAACTCAGTGAGTAATAACAATAAATGAAGATTGAGCGATAAGAAATCACGTAAAAATATAACAACATGCTATAAGGAGGTAGAGTAAAATCAGTAAAATGCAATAAAGCAGTGAAATCTCATAAAACACCCTTTTAATAGTTAAACAAGTAAATGAAAGGCAGTTAGAAAAGATAAACACATGAAATTGGCCCCTCGGGCACAATGTTAACAGAATTAGCCCCTCGGGGCAATAATATGGAACAACACCAGCCCCTCGCGCTCATTGGGGATGTACAGACTCCTGGACGGGCCCCTTACGGCCCAAGCGCAATATCAAGCCATCTCGTGGAATAATCACATAGACTCTCGGCCTCATATTAACAATCCACCTCATGGCGTACAAATCTCAGGCCCTCGACACCATAATCATAATCAGTAAAAATTCCATAAGGGTCCAAATAGTTGGCACTAGGCCCAAATATGGCATTCAGCCCAAAACATGATGATAGCAAATAGTTTTCAATCAAATACGCGGTAAAACAGTCATTCGGAATGGACTAAGTCACAGTCTCCAACGGTGCACGAACCCACGCTCGTTAACTAGCATGCGTGTCACCTCAATAAAGCACTACGATGTGAAATCCGGAGTTTTATGCCCTCAGAATAATATTCACCATCATTATTCACCTCTATTCGGTTCGAACTCTAGCCCACGATGCCCTTGCCTCTAGAATCGGCCTCCGAATTCCCCAAATCTAGCCAAAATCAGTACATAACCATCACAATATACTAAGGAAACAAAGTCCACTCGAAAATAATTAAATTACAATACAAATCCCGAAATTGGTCAAACCCAACCCCCGGGCCTACGTCTCAGATTTCGACAAAATTACAAAACTAGAATCCTTATACTCTCACAAGTTCATACATACCAAATACATCGAAATTCGACTACAAACGACCCTTTTAAAGTCTTGGAAGATTTCTACCATTTTCGACCCAAAAATGAGTAATCTATCAGAATATTCGATGATAATCCCATATGATTGATTAACTATAATGACAAGTGACTTATCTCAGGTTTCCCGTGAATTCTTGCTCAAAAATCATCCAAAAATGAAATGGAAAACTAGGGTATAGAACCTTACCTATTTGATGAAGATCTTGTGATACTTCCTTGTTAATCTTCAAAGATTTGAGTAAGAATTGAAGAATGATTTGATGAAGATCACTTTCTCACTCTAGGGCTCCCTCTCTCACTCTAAAGTATCAGATTTTTGCTCAAAAATGATCCAAAATAAAACCCAAATCCTATTTATCAAATTGGGGTCGGGTTAGAAAAATAGAAAATTAACCCTCCGATTTCAGGTATGTGATCACATAATCCATTGCATAATGGGTATGCAGGCCGCATATGCGTCGCAAAAGTCGGTTCCCAAAACTGGGTTGTTCTGCTTCATTCTGCGACCATTTTGCGATCGCAATATGATTCTGCAGTTCGCATAGTTATTTTGTGATTGCACCTTTGACCGCAGAATCGTATTTTTCCATCTTCTGGTAATTTCATCATAACTTTGTGTAAGAATGTCCAAATGACAAATGGTTTGAAGCGTTGGAAACTAGAATCAGAGATCTTTAATTTGATAGGTTTTGCATCATATAACACCTTATACACACGCGCGCACACACACACACACACACACACACACACACACACATATATATATATATGATTGTCCAAAATAGGGTCTCGTGTGCATTCTCTTAAAATTTTAGTCTATGATGAAACTTTCCAACTCGGCTTAGTCTTCGGACTTTCATTAGACCCCATATCACATATAGTATGTTCCATACATTTGCTATCATATCTAATTGGTATCCATTATGTTAATATTCCTCAGATGAGAAGTAGAGTCCGCCGCCAAACGCATAACATAACTTACCTCTTCTTTCGCACATTTCAATTTCCCGAATTTTTACTAACTCCCAAACTTTCCAAATATTTCTCTAGAGTTTCCTTTGTAACTGGGTCTATCCATCTGTCAGAGAATCCAAGAAACCAATCCTAGCAACCTATACATAATCTAATCAACGTAACCCAACATGAAAACAATACCAACATTGGCCTCATAAGTAATATATTACTAAAAAAGGAACGATATTCACATTAATTATCCAGGTGATACTAAACTCATATCAGGTAAGTTCTCGATATTTTCATAAATCATAGAATTAAATATTTAAATTAAAGATGGTATTTTTTTGGGTCATCAAATTCTCCACCTCTAAAATAAATGTTCATCCTCGAACGGAATTAGAAATTACCTGAGTTGGTGAAAAGAAGTGGATGTTTACTCCGCATGTCTGATCGGATTCCCAGGTCGATGCCTAAGTAGGCTGACCTCTCCACTAAACATGAACAGAAGGAAAACTCTTTGATCTCAACTGACGAACCTGTCGGTCTAGAATAGCTACCGGCTCTTCCTCATATGACAAGTCCTTGTCTAACTGGACAGTGATGAATCTGACATGTGGGATGGATCGCCATGATACTTCTGATGCATGGACACATGAAATACTGGATGCACAGTTTATAAACTCAGCGGCAATGTAAGTCTGTAAGCCACCTCTCCCACTCGATCAAGAATCTCAAACGGGCCTATGAACCTAGGGCTAATCTTGCCCTTCTTTTCAAATCTCATCACGCCCTTCATAGGCGACACTCTAAGCAATACCCGCTCACGACCATGAATGCAAGATCACGACCCTTACAGTCGACATAACTCTTTTTCTTGGATTGAGCTGTATGGAGCCTATTCTGAATAACCCTGACCTTGTCCAAGGCATCCTGCACTACATCCGTACCCAACAACCGAGCCTCTCCAGGCTCAAACCATCCAACCGACGACTGACACCGCCTACCATATAAAGCCTCATAAAGAGCCATCTGGATACTCGACTGATAACTTTTGTTGTAAGCAAACTCCACCGAAGGCAAAAATTGATCCCATGAGCCTCCAAAGCCAATAACACAAGCTCAGAGCATATCCTCCAAAATTTAAATAGTGCGCTCGGACTGCCCGTCCATCTGAGGATGAAATGTTGTGCTCAACTCAACCCGTGTGCCCAACTCTCACTGAACTGCTCTCCATAAATATGAGGTAAACTGCATATCTCAATCCGAAATGATAGACACGGGCACACCATGATGACGAACAATCTCCCGGATATAGATCTCAGCTAACCTCTCAGAAGAATAAGAGACTGCCACAGGAATGAAATGCGTTGACTTGTTCAGCCTATCAACAATAACCCACATTGCATCGAACTTCTTCTGAGTTTGTGGGAGTCCAACAATGAATTCCATAGTGATACGCTATCACTTCCACTCAGGAATCTCGATCTTGTAGAACAAACCACTAGGTCTCTAATGCTCGTACTTTACCTGCTGACAATTCAAACACCGAGCCACATATGCAACAATATCCTTCTTCATACTCCTCCACCAATAGTGCTGTCTCTGATCCTGATACATCTTCGCGGCACCCGGCTGAATAGAATATCGCGAGCTATGGGCCTTCTCCATAATCAACTCTCAAAGCCCATATACATTGGACACACATATCCTCTCCTGCATCCTGAACACTCCATCATTACCAATAGTCACATCTCTGGCATCTTCCCTTAAGGACAAGAAAATGTGGATCATCATACTGGCGCTCTCTTATGCGATCATATAAAGAAGATCGAGAAATCACACAAGCCAATATCCAACTGGGCTCCGAAAATATTCAACCTCATGAACCGATTGGCCAAGGCCTGAACATCAACTTCCAGAGGTATCTCCCCAACAACAATATATGCCAAACTCCCCATACTCACCGCATTTCGGCTCAAAGCATCGGCCACCACATTGTATTTCCCCGGATGGTACAAAATAGTGATATCACAGTCCTTTAGCAGCTCCAACCATCTCCACTGCCTCAAATTGAGATCCTTCTACTTGAGCAAGTGCTGGAGGCTACGATGATTAGTAAACACCTCGCAAGACACACCATACAAATAATGCCTCCAAATCTTCAACGTATGAACAATGGAAGCCAAATCAAAATCATAAACGGGGTAGTTCTTCTCCTAGGGCTTCAACTGATGATAATCATAAGCAATAACTCTACCATCCTGTATCAACACACACCCAGTACCAACTCTTGAAGCATCACAATACACGGTATATGAACCTGAAGCTGATGGAAAAACTAACACTGTAGCTGTGGTCAAGGCAGTCTTGAGCTTCTGAAAGCTCTCCTCACACTCATCCGACCATCTTAATGGAGCACCCTTTTGAGTCAACTTGGTCAAGGGTGATGCTATAGATGAAAATCCCTAAACAAACTGGCGGTAATATCCCGCCAAACCAAGAAAGCTGCGAATCTATATGGCTGAGGACGGTCTGAGCCAACTCTGAACTGCCTCTATCGTTTTCGGATCAACTTGAATACCCTCACTGGACACCATATGCCCCAAGAAAGCCACTGAACTGAGCCAAAACTCACACTTGGAGAACTTTTCATAAAGCTTCTCTTCCCTCAAATGCTCCACGTGCTCCTCTTGACTATATGAATACACCAGAATATCATCAATGGAGACTATAACAAACGAGTCGAGATAAGGCCGAAACACGTTGTTCATCAAATGCATGAACACTACTGGGGCATATGGTCAGCCCAAAAGACATCACAAGGAACTTATAATGACCATATCTGGTCCTGAAAGCTGTCATAAGAATATTTAAGTCCATGATCTTCAAGTGGTGATAACCTGAACGGAGATCAATCTTGGAGAACATTCTTTCTCCTTGAAGCTGGTCAAACAAATCATCGATAAGAGGCAAATGATACTTGTTCTTGATTGTTACTTTGTTCAACTGCCTGTAATCAATGTACATCCTCATCATTTCATCCTTCTTCTTGACAAATAGAATAGACGCACACCAAGGTGACACACTAGACCGAATGAACCCCTTATCAAGGAGTTCTTGAAGTTACTCCTTTAATCCCTTCAACTCCGTTATACTATATGGTGGAATAGAAATGGGCTGAGTGCCCGACATCAGATCAATACAAAAATCAATATCCCTGTCCGGTGGCATGCCCACCAGGCCTGCAGGAAATACATCGGGAAAATCCTTCACAACAGGAACAGAATCAATACTGGAGTCTCTGCACTAACATCCCTCACAAAGGCCAAATAAGAAAGACAACCCTTCCCAACCATACGTTGGGCCTTTAAAAATGAAATCACTCTGCTGGGAACATAATCAATTAAGCCTCGCTACTCAATCCATGGCACACATGGCATAGCCAGTGTCACTATCTTAGCATTACAGTCCAAAATATCACAACACAAAGATAGACAATCTATGCCCAATATCACATCAAAGTCTACCATACACAGTAGCAAAAGGTCCATTTAGGTCTCGCCACCACACATGATCGGTATACACGGTCCACAATAATAGTATCGCCCACCAGAGTAGAGACATGAACAGATGAAACAAGAGACTCACGGTGCGTATCCAAATAACGAGAAAAATATAATGATACATAAGAAAAAGTTGAACCAGGATCAAACAACACAGAGACATCTTCGCGATAGACTGTAATCACAACATCTGAAGCAATAGCATCAGGTCTAGTTGGGAGTGCATATAAACGGGCTTGACCACCACCTGATCGGCCTCCCCCTCTAGGGCAACCCCTAGCTGATTGACCTTCATCCCTAACTAGTTGGGTAGGTAGTGATGAAGTAATTGGGGCTGAAGCCGATGGCTGACTCCTCTGATGAGATGAACCCCCAAGATGACGAGGAAACTTCCTCCACATACAACCCTTCTCTCGACACTGATAGCAACTCCCGGGTGCTGGCGACGGGGACTAAAGGGAACCCCTAGCACTGGAATGACTAGCATATGCACCTGGCATAGAAGAACCCTAGAATGATGGAGCATGAGATGAATGTTGGGCTGGAAGGGAACTAAGCGATAAATGGACCTGATGAGTACTATGAGAACCATGACTCGACGACTCCCCATGATAACCTAGGCAAGCTAATTGAGCATGCCTGAATGGACGACCTCTGGTGCTGAAATTGACCTCTCAAAGGAGCACCCCTTACATCTCTCTCCTAGCAATGAACTGACTCAATCTCACGAGCAATGTCTACCACCTCCTCAAAAGTAGCACCAGTCACCCTCTCTCTAGTCATGATAATACAAAGCTGATAAGTGAGGCCAACAACAAACCTCCTAATCCTCTTTCTATCCGTCGAAACTAAATAAATCGCATGAGGATCTAACTCTAATAACCTCATATTATACTGCGTCACAATCACCTTTCCCTGATGCAACCACTCAAACTCTCTGCGCAGCTCCTGTCTGCGAGACTGCGACACATACTTCTCCAAAAAGAGAAAGGAGAACTACTGCTAGATAAGGGGTGCTGCACCAATAGGCCTACACCTGTCAAAAGCCTCCCACCAATTAAAGTGGCTCCAGAAAACTGAAAGGTAGTAAAAGTGACCCCGCTGGTCTCCAGAATACCCTTTGTGTAAAGAATCCGCTAGCACTTATCCAGCAAACCCTGGCATCCTCACCCTATGTACCATTGAAAGTCGGAGGCTAAAGCCTACCAAATATCTCCAACCTACGATGCTCGTCCTCTGGCATGGTAAGAGCTACAAAATCCTGAGCTGCTGTAATTGGTTGGGCTGGAGGTGCCTCCGGTATCTGCAATCCCTGAATAACCTGCTCAGGTGTATGGGCGACGGAAGTTTGGGTGCCTCCTCCGGCTTGAGAAGTAGCTGTTGTAGAAGAAACTGTGACCGCCTGAGTAAGGCTAGTGCACATAAGATTTGAGCCAAGGTCTCCTGAGACCCGGAATAACAGTGGGCACAGTCGGTGCCTGAAATGGTCCTGCTGGGCCATCCACCATCAGAACCTGATCCTGAACTAGGGCGGCTGGTGGATCTGCAGGTGCTACCCTAGCTGATTTATGGGTCACACCCCTGCCCCTACCGCGACCACGACCGTGTCCTTATCCTCTAGTGGCCACAGTTAGTGGTACTGGTGGTCGTCCATCCTAATCAGTCGCTTGTGTCCTCACCATTTGTGAGAGAATAGAATAACAGATGTTCATTACTTGGATCAATAGATTCGCAAGACAAGAATTCAAGAATGTGCAGTTTTCCTAAAGGTTCTGCATCCTCTCGAAGATAAGTACAGACGTCTCCGTACCGATTCACAATACTCTAATAAACCTGCTCATGACTCGTGAGACCTATGTAACCTGGACTCTGATACCAACTTGTCACGACCCTAAACCCGGACTCGGTCGTGATGGCGTATCTTCTGAAGACAAGGCCAGCCGACACAACACACAATTCACGTTAAACAATTAAAATAGCATAACTGAGTCATTATGATGATCAAATCCCAATAGAAATTGTGAAATAGTAAAATTTACCAAAATATCAACATTGCCCGACATCGTAGTGTCACCTTTCATGATCATCTAACACAAGTCTAGAAATACGGAAGAGGGACTACACAGTCTATTACAAAATCCAGTACAAGAGAAACAGTAGGCTGCGAACGTCGAGCAACTACCTATTTAACTTTGAAAATCTGCTGGAAACTATCAACCCTCGCTAGCAGGACCTGAAGTGCCTGAATCTACATACAAGGTGCAGGGAGTAAAGACTGAGCGATAAGAAATCACGTAAAAACACAACAACATGCCATAAGGAGGCAGAGTAAAACCAGTAAAATGCAATCAAGCAGTGAAATCTCATAAAACACCCTTTTAATAGTTAAACAAGAAAATGAAAGACAGTCAGAAAAGATAAACACATAAAATCCCCCCTTGGAACAATGTCAATTGAATCAGCCCTTCGGGCTATATCTCATATCACAATGGGTACCCGCGCTCATTGGGGGTGTACAGACTCCTGGAGGGGCCTCTTACGGACCAAGCACAATATCAAGCCATCTCGTGGCATAATCATATAGGCTCTCGGCCTCATATCAACAAGCCACCTCATGACATACAAGTCACAGGCCGTCGAACTCATAATCAAAATCAGTGTTTCCTCACAACATAGTCCCTCGGCCTTACTCAACCAGAATCTCATAAGCCACTCGGGAAACAGTAAAACATGATGCTTAGCCCAAATATCATTTCAAACTCTCATTTTTAAGTGTGAAAACAGAGTAAACATGGTTGAATTATGAAAGCAGTTGAATATAGCATGGCTGAGTTCGAGTATAAAGTCAAAACAGTGAGAAAATATCAGTAAAAATCTAATAAGGGTCCAAATAGTTGGCACTACGGCCCAAAATATGATGATAGCAAACAGTTTACAATCAAATACGCAGTAAAACAGTCATTCGGGATGGACTAAGTCACAATCCCCAATGGTGCATGATCTCACACATCATCTACCGTGTGTGTCACCTCAATATAGCACCACGAAGTAAAATCTGGGGTTTTATACCCTCAGTACAAGATTTACAATCATTACTCACCTCTATCTGGTCTGAACTCTAGACCGTGATGCCCTTGCCTCTCGAATCGGCCTCCGGATGCCCCATATCTATCCAAAATCAGTACATAACTATCACAATATGCTAAGGGAACAAAGCCCTCTCAAAAATAATCAAATTACAATACAAATCCCGAAATTGGTCAAACTCGACCCCCGGGCCTACGTCTAGGATTCCGACAAAAATTACAAAAATAGAATCCTTATACTCTCACAAGTTCATACATACCAAATGCATCAAAATTTGACCACAAACGACACCTCAAAGTTTCAATTAAAGTCTTGGAAGATTCTACCATTTTCAACCCAAAAATGAGTAATCTAGTCAGAATATTCGATGATAATCCTATATGATTGATTAACAATAACCACAAGTGACTTATCTCAAGTTTCCCGCGAATTCTTGCTCAAAAATCATCCATAAATGAAATGAAAAATTAGGGTATAGAACCTTACCTATTTGATGAAGATCTTATGATAATTCCTTGTTGATCTTCAAAGATTTGAATAAGAATTGAAGAATGATTTGATGAAGATCACTTTATCACTCTAGGGCTCCCTCTTTTACTCTAAAGCATCATATTTTTGCTAAAAAATGATCCAAAATAAACCCCAAATCCTATTTATCAAAATGGGGTTGGGTTAGAAAAATGGGAAAATTAACCCTCCGAAATTAGGTATGCGATCGCATAATCCATCGCATAATGGGTATGCGAGCCGCAAATGCGTCCCAAAACTCGGTGCCCTTAACTCGGCTGTTCTGCTTCATTCTGCGACCATTTTGCAATCGCAGAATGATTTTGCGGTTCGCATAGTTATTTTGCAATAGCACCTTTGACCACAAAATCATATTTTTCCAGCTTCTGATATATATATATGTATGATCGTCCAACGTAGGGTCTTGTGCGCATTCTCTTAAAATTTTAGTCTATGATGAAATTTTTCAACTTCGCTTAGTCTTGGGACTTTCCTTAGATCCCATATCACTTATAGTATGTTTCATACGCTTGATATCATTTCCAATTGGTATCCATCATGTTAATAGTCCTCGGATGAGAAGTAGAGTCTGCCCCCAAACGCATAACATAACTTACCTCTTCTTTCGCGCATTTCAATTTTCTGAATTTTTACTAACTCCCAAACTTCCCAAAACTCTGCCAGAGTTTCCTTTATAATTGGGCCTATCCATCTGTCAGAAAATCCCAGAAACCAATCCTAACACCATATACATAATCCAATCAATGTAACCGAACATGAAAACAATACCAACATTGGCCTCATAAGTAATATATTACTAGAAAAGGAACGACATTCACATTAATTATCCAGGTGATACTAAACTCATATCAGGTAAGTTCTCAACATTTTCATAAAATACAGAAATGTATATTTAAATTAAAGATGATATTTTTTTGGGGTCATCACAGTTTAATTTTCTAAACTAAAGTAGAGACATTTGAGAAAAGACAATTTCTTATTTTAGAAAGGCTTAGTCGCTAGGGAAGTATGTAATTGAGATAGAAGTGGCGCTTCAGGAGGCATAGGAGGAGCTAGGATTTAGAGTGTGTGGGTTCTAAAATTTAAAATAAGACTATGACCTAAAACTAATATACAATATTAAACTGACTAAAGAATGAGTATCGATATTTATTATATATTTAAAAAGTAATGAAAGACAAACATAATATATGAATAGAAACATTATTATTTCAATTGCAATCAACAAGTTGTCATGTTTTGAAAATGATCAATAATCGCATCATTAGATACATTTTTAAATACTTCATCCTCCATAAAACAAATTAAACAATCATTCAAAAAGTCATCACCAATCCTGCTTCGCAAATCATTTTTAATAAACTTCATTGAAGAAAAAACCCTTTCAACTGTTGCAGTAGCCACATGTAATATCAAACTCAACTTCATAAGCAAATAAACAAGTCCCCATTTCTTGTGAATATTTGTTTTAACCTATGTCTTCGACAGATCACCACGCCATTTCAAGTTAGAGAATGCATTGTCCGTTTCCCGCACATAGTCAATATAGTTGTCAAGCTAATAACTAAGATACTCAAGCTTAGAAGCAGTGAACTCATTTGGATAATATGTAGCAAGTTTCATAATCTTGTTTTTATCATAATTTGCAAAAGAATCATCGGGACTTAAACTAGCCATACCAAGAAGCAAAGCAGTATTCACTTTACTAAAGCGACTATTAAGCTTCAAAAATTGCAAATCAATAGCAGCACAAAAAACCTCTACGTACAAATAACGGGAATATGTAACAGTTGAGCTTTTACGCTTCAACTTTCCAAGTGCATACTTCTCATCCATTTTTGGAATTACAATACTATTCTCATCACAAAACGAAGAGACATCTTCTATCATAGAATTCCATTTAGATTCCCTAATTGTTTGCAATTGCCTCTTTGTGAAATCAACAAGTTTCTTTGCACTAACAATAACTTGATCTTTTTTTTTGTAGGTCCATATTCAAATAAAATTTTATTGCCAATAGTTTTAACATCAAATGCAATATACAAACGAACTCATAAGATCTTATATCTACCACTAGACTTTTGGCTAATGCGTTCTCCTGATAATTTGAACCCTCATTTGTAAGAATTCCAAGTATATGAACAATCGATGAGAATAAACAAATAAAGTTACGCAATGTCTTAAAGTGAGATCCTCAACGGGTATCACCTTGTCTTTGAAGCCCAAGTCTTGATTTAATCCACTTCCTGTATGAATTTCACCAAGCACTAATAACTCGTTTAATTTTTCAGCTTGATCATCTCTAAATATCTCCCTATGCTTATAAGAACCTCCAACAATATTCAAAACATTAGCAAGAATGTCAAAAAATTTATTTACATCATGGTGTTTTTTTGCAACAGCTACAAGAGTCAATTGCAGCTGATGAGCAAAGCAATGTATGCAATATGCCAAAGGATTATTATCAAAATTTTAAGACCATTGATGTTTCTTTACATATTACTAGCTCCGTCATACACTTGTCTCCGTATTAGAGATGAACTCACTGTAATTATAAGTGACGTTGGTCCGTTGAAATTGTAATTAGCTACTGCTCTTTTCTTAGTTCTGTATGCACTTTTGTATTTTTGAAAGCTTTTCAAAAAATACTTTACCCAAACAAGAAGTTATTGACTCATGTGATTTGGCTGAAGAATTAGAAGTTACTTTGCTCTACGTCCACGTTATTATATGATTGTTCCTAATTCTAGCACTCATCTTCATAGAGGAATGCTAATTTAACAACAATGCTTCTACTAAAATACACAGAATCAAGCGTACAAATTGGAACGAGAAAATGTTCTTTGGTAAAATAAGAAGAGAGCACAAAGCTCTATTTTCTCTCTTCGTGCTAGAAGAATACTGAGTGTTGAATTAATAGTAGTAGGCTAGAAGCCTTTTCCCTTTTTTCCTTTTTGTATTTTGAGTAGTAACTAAAGGATAGTACTGCATCCAGAGTGTGCTCCTTCAATAAATGTAAATTTTAGAGACGATCACACAATTAAATACAATATCAGAATAAGTATTAATGTTGTAGAACGAATGGTGATTCAACCATTAATTATTACGTCAAACGAGAGACCGAGAAGGAAGAAAACAAGCTGATTAAGAGGGTTTACAAACATTAAATAGTAGGATTGTGTACAGGCAAAATCGGGGCAATGTTGCCCCAATTCCCAAATAAAGAGACGAGAGGGAAGCACGGTCGAATACAACTTTGAGCGAAGCCAAAGGACCCCTCGTGTCAGAGCTCGGGAGGGATGAACAATGCATCTAGAATCGGGAAAGGTTAAACAACGGATCTGGGCCAAGTATAGTTTCGGACCACAGTAAAGAGTGAATGGTTGGGCATAACAAGTAAGGAGCCGTAATATTCGCCCTCAACCAGATATTATAGCGTGAATCCCGTCAGATATCAATTGCGGATCGATATTTACTGGAAATTTTTTTTTTAACTTTATTGAGACTTGTACTAGTATTGAATTTTCCCTACTGTATAAAGGGAGAATTTCTTTATTCTGACACACTATTAACATGCATACCAAAGCAATAAAAGTTCATTTTTATTTTCTAGTTATTATTCAAAATGTTCTTCAGCTACTTGCTTCTTTAATTGCAACCCAGCCCATATCGAGGGTTTGGTCGAGGCCGAAGTTTATTGTTCAACATTAAGACCGGGTTTGATTCTTCCATTACGAATGGTTTGATTGTTCATTCTTTATCTAATCTAATTATTTTTTGTTCTCAAATCATTTGTAATGAATAAAATCAGATCTCTTTTAAATCGCGTACAGATTTAAATGTTACTCATTTTGAAGAGTAAACAATTTGGCGCCTACCGTAGGGCAAAGGATAATAGTGGTGATTTGATACGAATCTCCATAACACACCTTGTTTTACACATATTCTTTGAAGTTTCATTTCAGGTTAACCTAAGGATGTCAAATTCTCAGTCTGCTCACTTGAACGTTGATGCTGAGTCAGTTTACCACGGGAAAAACAACAACGTGGTACCTAGCAATGACGTGGCCCATGTTGATCCCAGTGGTGTACCAATCGCCGACCTGGTCGACGCTAACTCACAGGATGCCATCAATGCCAATCTTCCAACGGACCCCAAAAACAACATTCGCGGGGCACACCGGCCATCCGCTCGAGAAGCGCCCGAATGTGAAGGTGATGGGATTAGCTTACGGTTGATTTTCGAAATGTTTCAAGCTCAGCAAGCGGCAATAGTGTAGTTGCAGACCCAGAGTCACGTCTCTACAAGGATCCAGCCCGAGTGGATCAGGGAAAATACTTGAAGGGATGAACAAGTTGTCGTGGAACCGAGTGAATCCGAGACCAAGGAAACTTCTGAGGTTATAAAGATGCTCGAAGCATTGACAAAGCGGGTGGAGTTCGAAGAGAAAAAGATAGAGGCCAACGACAAGAACGTAGAAACTTATAACTCCAGGGTCGATCAGATAAAAGAAGGACCTTTGATATTGAAGGGCCCGGATTCAAATTCCCGACATCCCGAGTATAATGGGATCACAGATTCAAACGGGAATATAACCTCATATACATGTGCAATAAAGGGAAATGACATGGAAGACGACGAGATCGAGTCAGTGTTGTTGAAAATATTTGGGGAAACAACTTGCCTCCTAATTCTATAGATTCGCTTGCAGGTGCTTTCGTAAAGGCACATGCTGGCGCCATCAAGTTCTAGAAGAGGAAGTTGGACCTTTTCAAAGTCAAGCAAAGGGATAACGAGATGCATAGGGGTTCGTATCAATGTTCCAGATAGAACGAGTGGACATGTCCCCGGTCGCGGATGATTGGGTCGTTTAGGCATTTACTCAAGGGCTCAACCCTTAAACCTTTATGTCTTCTCAACAGTTGAAACAGAACTTGGTGGAGTACCTGGAGGTCACCTGAGTCGACTTCCATAACAGGTATCAATCGAAGATCAGAATCCTGGACGGACAACTGGGTGCCCCTCGGGATCAGTCTAACCCAATAGAGAAAATGATAGGCCTAAGAGAAACATCAACCAAGAGCCAAGGTTGTTTCGAGATCGATACTAGCCGTACGATGCAGATCAGAGGGGAAATGGATCAGGTCGCCACCCGATGAGGAATTACAAGAGAAACGATCAAGGGCCGAGAAACTGAGGCCTAGTGAGCAAAAATGATTTGACAAGTCACTCAGAGGTAGAGAAGCTCCAAGATTATTGGAGTACAATCTTAACTTAGACGATGCATGTATCACTACAAGAAAAGTGTTGATTATATGGGAATTTTTCTAGGGATAATATAAAACTATCCGCAAGTACTTTGATTTGCTGCGAAATTTCCTACCAAAATAAATCCGTTGGAAACACCTTCGTAGGTAATTATTACATGCGAATTAAAATTTCCTCAGGTAAATTACCTGGGGATTTTATGTGACCATGTAACTTACTTGTGGATTTATCAACGAAACATATCAAAAAAATTACATGGCGTATTTTGGTAAAAATTCGTAAACAAAAGGATTTTTCGTGGGAAATTATGTTGGAAGAAATCCGCAAGTAATTCCCCATGAAGATCCTCAAGTAAGTCTGTAGGAAATTTTGAGGTAAAAATTTATGGACGAAAGGGATTTTCTTGTGAATATTTATGAAAATATTCCGCAGGAAAATTCCTTTAAAAATCCCAAGTAAAATCCGCAGGAATATATTTTCGCAAGAAAATTTCCATGAAATATTTGCATGTAAAATCCCAGAAAAAATCCTAAGTAATAATTCGCAGGTCAATCACCATGTAAAATGTTCAATGAAATAAAAGAATTATTTGAAATCCCCAATAAAATCCATAAGTGATATATCGTAGGAAACTTTGTATGTAATATTGGTAAGAAAATCCCCATGTAATTGTTTTTGGAGGTAAATTTTGGTATAAAATTGACGCGTTTCAAAATATTCTCTTAAAAATTTGCAAGTAATCTATACATTCTTAAAATATATTTGTTATTTAATCTAGCTTATATTCTTACAATTCAACTATATTATCATAATCATTCCACACACGTCTAATATAATTATAACAAAGAAAAAATATAATTCATAACATTAATATTAATAACATAAAATCCTTCATCAAAAAGCAAAATATCCCAAATGTAAAACTTAATAGTCTAATGAATATCTCAATCCTAATTATAATCACTTTCATTCACGTTACCGGGGTTAGAATCACGTTCATTCGCATTATCAAAGTCATTGTCACGTTCATCCTCAGATCCTTGATTGTCTTCTTGAGATGATAACTCATTTGAAGATGATGCATTGAAATTCACATACTTCTTCAATAAATCTAATTCCTTCCTCATCTTTTTATTTTTGCGCCACTCTTCTTGCAGCTGAGCATGTAAGTTAGCATTGGAAGCATGCACCTGATATTTAATCATCTCATCAATTTCTCCTGGTAAAGTAGATGTTGAATGCTTAAGTGCTTTTACAGACCGACCTAAGGAGCCAAGGCCTGCAATCATTTCTTTTTTCTTTCCACCAACAGATTGCACCCAAATATCAATTTCACTTAATTGGCTTGATGAATTAATATCACCTACCTCAGTTGATGCACTTTGAGAAGTTGATAGCTCTTGTTTATTTCTTTCAAAATTATTCTGCGCCAAAGTAAGTTATTTGAGATATTATATAATGCCAATAAAAGAAAATGTTAAGCTAGCACTCTGTATAAAGTGTTTCACAGATGAGCATTGTGCATAAAATATATGGAATCAGGCAATTAAAGAAGCATATTAAGCAGCACTTTCTCTACGGTAAGGCACTGCTGTATTTTGTTTTATGTAACTAAAGTTCTTTTCTCAATTCTCATCATCCATAACTTAAATAATTATGTCCATAACGATAGTACATGAAGTAAGACTTAGGAAATATACTTAATCTAAGCAAGAAGGCCAAAAAGTTTGATAAGGAAACATGAACAACCACCAGTACAATTGCAAGTTTGCAACAGCAGGTCAGAAACATAATTCATTAAAAGGAAATCATTTTAAATTTCTAACGATCAGCAGGCTAGCATCTAACGAGCAGCAGATTCAAGTTTACACATAATTCAAAAATAACGTGTGCTCTTGTTGAGGTTTAGTTGAGCAATTGTTTAATATCTAATATATGCAGATAAATATATCAATATTCTGTTCCCCAATATGGTGTCGGTCGTAGGGTGTATCAAGGAAACTAAGTGGCCCAGACGACTTCAGTCTGATCCCAGCCAGAGGTATCACAGCTTGGTGTGTAAGTACCATGGTACTCATGGTAATAGGACTGAAGATTGTCAGCAGCTAAGTGAAGAAGTAGCTCGATTATTCAGCAATAGGCACCTTCGAGAATTCCTGAGCGAATGGGCCAAAAATCATTTTAGAAACAGGGACGCCAACAAACAAGTCGAACAAGAGGAGCCCTAGAACATGATCAACATGATCAACGGGGTAGTGGATGCCCCCCATGGATCGATGATAAAACGCACCAAAGTTTCCATCACAAGGGAAAAATGCACGTGGGACTATGTCCCGGAAGGGGCCATCTTGTTCAGCAATGGAGACGTCGAGGGCATCATCCAGCCTCACAAAGATGCACTAGTAATATCCATACGTATCAATAAATCTTGAGTAAAACGTGTATTAATTTATCCAGGTAGCTTGGCCAACATCATCCGATAGATGGTCGTAGAACAACTTCAATTGTTTGTCTAGATCATACCGGAGGTCCGGGTGTGGAACAGATTCAGCATGGATTACGATACAATGAAGGGTGAGATAACTTTACCAATAAACATTGCCAGCACAATCCAAGAAAGAAAGTTCAACGTGATCGACGGGGATATGAGGTACAACGCCTAGTTCGGAAGTCCATGGGTTCACAGCATGAGAGCGGTGCCTTCAACATTACAACATGCATTGAAATTTCCACTCTGGTATAGATCAAAATAGTTTACGGGGAACAGCCGGCCGCGAAGGAAATGTTCGATGTCAATGAAATAACTCTAGTGCTCATAGTTTCGGCACCAAAAAGCAGAGAACTGACTAAAGAAAAGAAAACCAAATAGAAATCAATGGAACCGACCTCAGTCGGGCCGGGAAAACAGGAGGAGCACATAGCTGACAAAGAGGATAATTACGGCATTCCGAGATCTTTTATAGCACCCGATGACACCGATGCCACTAAATCAACGATTGAGGAATTGGAACAAGTTATATTGATAGAGCACCTGCCGGATCAAAAGGTATACATGGGCACGAGACTAACTCCCGAGCTCAGAAAAAACCTATTGACTTTCTTAAAGTTAATGTTGATTATTTTACCTGGTCTCATTTAGATATGATAGGGATTCCACCGGAGGTAAAAACTCAGCAGTTGAGCTTGGATCCGAAGTTCCATCCAGTCAAGCAAAAGAAGGCCGTAGTTCGAGATCAAACATGCATTCATCAAAGACTAGGTATTTAAACTTTTGAAAATAGGTTCCATCCAGGAAGTTAACTAACATAGTAATCCTACCTAAAAAGGGAAACAAACTTAGAATGTGTGTAGATCATAAAGATATAAACAAAGCATGTTGTCCGAAGAATTTGTTTCCTTTGCCAAACATCGATCGGATGATCGATGCAATGGCCAGACACAAGACACTGAGTTTTCTTGATGCTTATTCAGAGTACAATTAAATGCTAGTGCCACGTACCAACGCCTAGTTAACTAGATGTTCAGAGAACAAATAAGGATATCAATGGAGATTTATATTGACGATATGTTGGTCAAGTCCGTGCAAGAAGAGGACCATTTAAAATATTTATGGTAAACCTTTGACATATTGAAGAAGTACAACATGAAACTAAACCCGGAGAAGTGTGCCTTCGGGGTCAGTTTGGGAAAGTTCCTCATATTCATAGTATCTAATAAGATAATAGAGATCAACCCGGACAAAATAAAAGTTGTAGAATATATTACCATGATTGACAACGTTAAGGAAATACAATGACTGACCGGGCGGATAGCCGCATTGGGCCGGTTTTCTCGAGATTGTGAGATAAGAGCTACCAGTTTTTATTATTGCCGAAAAAGAAGAACAACTTCTCTTGGAGCTCGAAATGCCAGCGAGCTTTAGAAAAACTCAAGTGATTCCTATCGAGCCCTCATTTGTTGCATACTGCGAAGGCAGACGAACAACTATATCTCTACTTGGCGATTTCCGAGGTAATGGTGAGTGGTGTCCTAGCTCGGGAAGAAGAAGGTACAGAATTTCCTATTTATTATGTTAGTAGAACACTAAGCGATGCTGAAACAAGGTATCCCCACTTAGAAAAATTAGTGTTTGCGTTGTTAAGCGCTTTTAGAAAATTGAAACCGTACTTTTAATGTCACCCATATGTGTCGTGACCTCCTACCCACTAAGGAATTTTATGCACAAACGCGAGATCTCGGGCCGATTTGCCCAATGGGTTGTAGAAATTGGCGGGTACAATATCGAGTATAAACCCTGGACGACCATAAAATCTCAAATTTTAGACTTCATGTCCGATTTTACATCGTCCTTGATCCTCGAGATTGAGAAGGAATTACTGTTCACTTTGGGGACTAATTCGGGGATCAAGACCCTATTCATGGAAGGTGCATCCAATGCGAAAGGGTAATGATTAGGCATCATATTAAAGCTACCTACAGGTAACATAATTAGGCAGTCTATTAGAACTGTAAAATTCACTAACAGTGAAGCTGAGTATAAGGATATGATTGCAAATCTAGAATTAGCTAAGAGCCTAGGGGGCCGAAGTGATCGAGGCCAAATGCAACTCCCTTCTCGTCGTGAACTAAGTCAACGGGATGTTTGAAGTAAGAGAGGAATGGATGCGAAGATAATTGGATAAGTTGCAGATAACTTTACACCAATTCAAGGAATGGAACCTACAACACATGCCTGGGGATCAAACTAACATGGTCGATGCATTGTCCAATTTGGGGTCGTCGGTCATCTCCGATAAATTCGGCTCTAGAGCAGAGGTACAGTTTATGAACTCGGTTGTAGAAGAAGGTCATGCTGAGGTGTACTCGACAAGCTTAACTTGGGACTGGAGAAAAAAATACATAAACTAAATGGAGAAGGGAAAATTACCATCGGATCCCAACAAATCAAGAGCTTTACGTGTTAAATCTTCCACGATCAGCTTCGACGTGGGGAAATTATTCAAAAGATCATTTTTTAGGTTGCTAGCTGGGTAGTTAGGTCCGAGGGAGACCGACTACACCATGAGAGAAGTGCATGGGGGAACTTGCGAAAACCATTCGGGAGTAGAATTTTTGGTTTGGAAATTAATCAAAGCCAGTTACTACTAGGACGAGATGAAAAAGGATGTGAAATACTTCGTACAAAAATGTAATGAGTGCCAAAAAATTCCCCGATTATTTATCAACTAGGGGAAATGCTTCACCAATACTATCGCTGTGGCCATTTTTAAAGTGGACGATGGACATCGTCGTCCCCCTGCCATGGGCGCCTGGTAAAGACCAATACATACTACACAAGACTAATTATTTCTCCAAATAGGTCAAAGCTCAGGCGTTCAGGAAAATTCGAGAGAAATAGGTTATCGACTTCATCTGGGAACATATAATATGCCGATTTGAAGGGATCAAGCTGAACTGTTCTCTTTATGTGCTAAATATCTTGGCTAGAATTAATGGTTAGTCCTTTTTGGATTGTTGGCTTAGTTGGTATGAACGCATGTATGTCTATCAAACCATTTGTCGAATCTGAGATAGAATTTTTTTTAAATATGGANATATATAATAAAAGCGGGCTATTAATAAAAGGCACATAGGTTAGAACATGTTTTGAAATCAGATAAAATCAAATACAACAATTAAGCGACTGTGCTAGAACCACAGAACTCGGGAATACCTAACACCTTCTCCCGGGTTAATAGAATTCCTTATCCGGATTTCTGATTCGTAGACTGTAATACAGAGTCAACTTTTTCCTCGATTCGGGATTCAAACCGGTTAATTGGGACGCCATAAATCTCTCAAGTGGCGACTCCATTTCTTAATAATTAAATCCCGTTTCGATTGTCCTTTAATTGGAAAAACTCCCTTTACCACATCCCTTCGCGGGTGCGGTAGCGTAAAAAGGAGGTATGACAATAATAATTCAAGAACGTGAAGTTTTCCTAAAGGTTCTGCAACCTCTCGAGGATAAATACAGACATCTCCGTACCGATCCGCGAGACTCTACTAAAACTGCTCATGACTCGTGAGACCTAGTAACCTAGGCTCTGATACCAACTTGTCACGACCCAAAATCCCAACTCGGTCGTGATGGCGCCTCTCGTGAAGACAAGGCCAACTAACAGATTAACAATACCTCTTTTAACAGTTACTTAACACGAATAAGTCAAACCATAGTGTACATTGTCATATATGCGGAAGGAAATGATAAAATAGGGAACCAACCCAACTCAGCCCGAAATCGGGGTGTCACAAGTCACGGGCATCTAAAGAATCTAAACACTATTATAAGACCAGTAATATACATAATGGAATTTAGAATCAAAGGAAGAGAAACGGTGCCACGAACGCTGACCGTCACCTTGCTCAGCTATGATGGCAAAATCTCCAATCAGCTCAAAACCCGTTACCGGGTGAACAATTACCTGCATCTGCACACAAGGTGCAGGGAGTAAAGTGAGTAATAAAAATAAATAATAACTGAAAGCATAACATCTCATAAAAGCACAAATAACGCTATCTCAAGCAGTAAAATCAGTTACACAATAAAACCATGAAGTAACAGATGATTCTCTTTTCAAAAATCAGTGAAGACACTTAATTTCAACAAGTAAGGAATAATCAGAAACTTGCCCCTCAGGCTCAATATCAAATTTTCAATACAGTATCAGCCCCACGGGCTCACTCCCAACTCACCAACACACAACATCAGCCTCTCGGACTCACTCCCAACTCACAAAAACACAACATCGGCCTCTCAGGCCCACTCCCAACTAACATGGGTACCCTGCGCTCACTGGGGGTATGTACAGACTCCGGAGGGGCTCCTACAACCCAAGAGCTATATCATAAGGCCTTAAAGCCTTCATATATCACACTCGAGGCCTGAAAGCCTCCTCACATCACTCAGCATATCCTCACATATGGCCCTCAGCCTCAATCAGTCCAGAAAATAATCATAAGCCCCTTGGGCATCAGTAAAACAATGGTGCTCGGCTCAAACAACATTATAAACATCATNGATTGTATAAAATAAAAATAAAAATAATGGATCTTACCAAAAATGCAAATAAAAGTGTCACCTCATTCCATAATTGTTAAGCCTTGTAATAATCTTGTAGTAGTCTTCAAAAGAATAATTTACGAACACTGTAGTTGCTTTAGGTTTGCCCTTTTTAAATAATAAAAATGAGACGAGCCTCGCCAAATCAAAACGCAGCGGGGCCCTCAATAATTGGTTATAATAAAATACTTAGAATTCGGATGAACCATTTAGCGAATTTTACGATTTTCTCCAAAGATAATAAATGCGTAGTTGATTTAGGTGCGTATTTTAATAATATTACCTTCCTAAATACGGGTGCACATATATGTGACCCAAATGTAAATCTCAACGAAGTCGAAATATGTCAAAAGCTACGGGTGCACTGGTGCGACGTGGTTCGAGATATATTTTCACGATGTTGCAATACTTACTAAAAATAAATATATAATAAAAGCGGGCTATTAATAAAAGGCACATAGGTTAGAACATGTTTTGAAATCAGATAAAATCAAATACAACAATTAAGCGACTGTGCTAGAACCACAGAACTCGGGAATACCTAACACCTTCTCCCGGGTTAATAGAATTCCTTATCCGGATTTCTGATTCGTAGACTGTAATACAGAGTCAACTTTTTCCTCGATTCGGGATTCAAACCGGTTAATTGGGACGCCATAAATCTCTCAAGTGGCGACTCCATTTCTTAATAATTAAATCCCGTTTCGATTGTCCTTTAATTGGAAAAACTCCCTTTACCACATCCCTTCGCGGGTGCGGTAGCGTAAAAAGGAGGTATGACAATAATAATTCAAGAACGTGAAGTTTTCCTAAAGGTTCTGCAACCTCTCGAGGATAAATACAGACATCTCCGTACCGATCCGCGAGACTCTACTAAAACTGCTCATGACTCGTGAGACCTAGTAACCTAGGCTCTGATACCAACTTGTCACGACCCAAAATCCCAACTCGGTCGTGATGGCGCCTCTCGTGAAGACAAGGCCAACTAACAGATTAACAATACCTCTTTTAACAGTTACTTAACACGAATAAGTCAAACCATAGTGTACATTGTCATATATGCGGAAGGAAATGATAAAATAGGGAACCAACCCAACTCAGCCCGAAATCGGGGTGTCACAAGTCACGGGCATCTAAAGAATCTAAACACTATTATAAGACCAGTAATATACATAATGGAATTTAGAATCAAAGGAAGAGAAACGGTGCCACGAACGCTGACCGTCACCTTGCTCAGCTATGATGGCAAAATCTCCAATCAGCTCAAAACCCGTTACCGGGTGAACAATTACCTGCATCTGCACACAAGGTGCAGGGAGTAAAGTGAGTAATAAAAATAAATAATAACTGAAAGCATAACATCTCATAAAAGCACAAATAACGCTATCTCAAGCAGTAAAATCAGTTACACAATAAAACCATGAAGTAACAGATGATTCTCTTTTCAAAAATCAGTGAAGACACTTAATTTCAACAAGTAAGGAATAATCAGAAACTTGCCCCTCAGGCTCAATATCAAATTTTCAATACAGTATCAGCCCCACGGGCTCACTCCCAACTCACCAACACACAACATCAGCCTCTCGGACTCACTCCCAACTCACAAAAACACAACATCGGCCTCTCAGGCCCACTCCCAACTAACATGGGTACCCTGCGCTCACTGGGGGTATGTACAGACTCCGGAGGGGCTCCTACAACCCAAGAGCTATATCATAAGGCCTTAAAGCCTTCATATATCACACTCGAGGCCTGAAAGCCTCCTCACATCACTCAGCATATCCTCACATATGGCCCTCAGCCTCAATCAGTCCAGAAAATAATCATAAGCCCCTTGGGCATCAGTAAAACAATGGTGCTCGGCTCAAACAACATTATAAACATCATTTAAATCT
>MU786351.1:17817-84102 GCA_026770625.1 Nicotiana glauca
TTGTTTATACATACCAGTACAATTCTAGTGTACTGACGTCCCTTTTGCCAGGGGCGCTACATTCGTGTTATGATTGTAGGTGGATTCGTAGCAGGTACTTCAGTTCATCGGCCGTGGCACTCCTTCATCTTCCAGTGGCCGTTTGGTGAGCCCCTTTCCTCTCGGGGCCCTGCGTGGCTCATGCCACTTCTATTTTTTTAGTCTTATTTTGGTTTTGTGTAAGGTATAGTCGGAGCCTTGTTACCGGTAAGTATTGTATTATCCCTCTCATATCTTAGAGGCTTCGTAGACAGAAAACGTTGGATTATGGACTTATGTAGATATATGTCGGGCCTTGTAAGTTGTAAATTTGTTAAGTAATTAAGCATGTTGTGTATGTTCGAAAAAGAGTGATTTCAATTATGAAATGGTTAACCTTTTGGATAATAAGTAATGAAAAATACAGCGGTAACACGTGGGTTAGGAAAGGCACCCAGGTCCGCTTGATTGGGGCTACCCGGTCGAGCGCCAGTCATGTCCCTCGAATTTGGGGCGTGACATAGAACATAATCTGATTCACCTCGCCATGCAACCTGTGGCATTTTCCAACATAGTCCATAGCACAATAGTCTAGAATAACCCAACACTGAGACAGCCAGTCTACACCCCAATATCATATCCAAAATCTAATATAACAAGCAAAAAAAGATCTATTCGGGCCTCCAAATCCCAATATCCAATAACGGTACCATTACACACGATCCACAACCACTACATAGCCTTTACCTGAGAACTCCAAGTCTCCAACTCCATATAGCACACGAATCACTATACCCAATCCCCAAATTCCGCAGTTTGAATACATATCACACCTCGAGTACCCATCATTCCACGAAAGATATTCTAAAATTCCCCTGTGCTATCAAACAAACTCAAATATCAGCAGTCGATCTAGAAAGAAAGTGCTGCAATACTACTGAAGTATCATCAGTCTAATCACATTACCCTTCTTCCGAGACATATACTCTCGTCAAATCACTTCCAATTAGCAGTATCATTTCCTTGATTACCTGGAGCTACCCGTTGCCTATGAATTTTATGAACTTCTTTTCAGAACTGAACTGTAACTCATCTAGCCAAGACATTCCGTCAATCCCATCTAGAAGAATACTCATTACACATTTCATGCTTTGCATACCCATAGAAAATATATTCATCTCCAAACCACGGTAAAAACCCAACAAGGACTGTCGCCCCCAATTCCATGTGCACAAGCTAACCTGCCAGGACTGAATCCTTCTACCCAAACCAAGCTAAGCAAGCTGCCAAAACTCAAGAGCATTGCTGCAAAATGTCTGTAAGGCTCATTACCTCGAACACATACAAAGAATTAATCATACCCTTACCATACCGACTCAGTCTACTATCAACCTATTCCCTTTATCAAATTTCCCCTCTGATTCATCATCAACTTGATATTCCTCTTACTGTAGCACCACAATTCCTCAATCCAGGCTTACTACACGAGACCCAAGCACGAGACCACATTGTCTAAGACCCATAAGCCACTGAATACTCGCTCAAATGTTCCCAGAAACACCACATTCCCAAAATAATCTACTATGAAGAACTTCCTGCGAATCTAAATTTGTTACCTTTATTTTCCTGATACTGATGCATAGAGTCCCATAATTAACATAAAAACACCACAAGTATTGACATTTTCCAATGAAAACACACTCTCTAACAACATACACAACCTTAAGACACTTGGTTGTCACATGTAGAATCTTGAACACATTAGAACCATTCTCGAAAGTCATTCACTCTTATTCAAACTGCAAATTACCTGACCCAACGAGCAGAGTCACACGTGCCTTATTGTCACTCTAATAACGCAAAATAAGATCCTTATCCCAATACAAACAAACATCTTCCTGCTCCATGCACCGAGCAGTTTTAACAACAACAACTTAATACATCCTCTGATTCTTACACATCTACGAGGCACCATATAACCTTTGTCAAAAATTTTCTTCGCTCGTGCTATCCTTGGCTCAATTTTCGTAACTAGAAGTGATTCACCAGCGTACGTCGAAATGGAACCAGCATAGCACATGACTGTGCGATCAGCTAATCAACAACAACCTCCCCAACTTGGCTCGAAGCTATATACCAGGACACACTCAATAACCCATAATGCTTCTACTCTAATGATGCCACAATACCATAGTGATATTAAACTCAAATCATTTACAAGTTTGTGAAAACACAAATCATCTAGTACTGTAAACATCTACACTTCTCGCATCCATCTCTACATCAGTTGAGTCCACTCTCTTAAGTGACCCAAATTCTCAAATTTCAACATGTACCCTCCAATTACACATGAGATCCTCTAACATACGAATAAGGATCATACAACTTAATAACACTCCACAGGAGTTAACCCACCCGCTTCGCCTCAATGTAGTACTTCAGCATACCTTCCACCATCATATACGTGACACAATCATTAGTTTTCTTGAATCTGAACTCATACCGCCATATGTAATGAACTACCCTCCCCAACTAGGAGACACGAAAATATTCTTCACGCGCCCATATTCGGGCTACACATCGAATCACAATAGGAATCGAATACTTAACAGTTCATCTATTATCCAGCAGACTTCTTCGTCACTACCAAGTCATATAGAGACATCTCGCAATACTAATATACTCATCCCATGGATATCCAACCGCCATTCCGGCTAATAGGGACAATATCAAACATATAAGTTCAAAACACTTGCCTACACAATCAGCACCTCAGTGCTCAAACCATGGAAAAGATCCGGCCTCAAGTCCTCCAGACTGGCCTAACATCAAACTCACGGATATCACATCTCGCCCCTTGATCAGGAAATCATAAGCCATCAAGGCACATCTGACGCTGAGGGCTCACGTGCGTATACAGACGTGTGGAAGGAATTTCAAGAGTTATATCTCAAGCTGAATCAAGTACGCACGATAAGAATTCCAAGAAAGTGAAGTTTTCCTAAAGGTTCTGCAGCCTCTCGAGGATAAATACAGACGTCTCTGTACCGATCCGCAGGACTCTACTAAACCTGCTCATGACTCGTGAGACCTAGTAACCTAGGCTCTGATACCAACTTGTCATGACACAATTCCCAAATACGGTCGTGATGACGTCTCTCGTGAAGACAAGGCCAGCCAACAAAACAATCAATAACTCTTTAATTCTTACTTAGCATGAATAAGTCTAAAACATTAATAAAATTATCATATGTGCGGAAGAAAAATGATAAAACAGGGAACTATCCCGACACAGCTCGACCGGGGTGTCACAAGTCACGAGCATCTAGAAGGATTTTTAATTCAACTACAAGATCTGTAATACATGGATTTAAAATTTAGAATCTAAAATAGAAATCCGGTGTCGCGAACACTGGTAGTCACCTTGCTCAGCTACGATATCAAAATCCTCAACCAGCTCAACCCGCTATCGGGTAAACCAATACCTGCATCTGCACGCGAGGTGCAGGGAGTAAAGTGAGTACTCTAACTCAGTGAGTAATAAAGGTAAATAATAACTGAGCAGCAAGAAACCACGTAAAGCAATTCATCATGTTATATAGTACAGTGTAACCCTTTGAGAAAACAGTGAAACCGTGAAATCTTTAGAAATATCTTGGCTCGGTTTAAAACCTCTTTCAAAAATATCCTTTTTCCAATAGTTAAGCAAATGAATGCCAAACAGATAGTGCAAGTCAACACATAAATCAGCCCCTTGAGCACATCACTCTATTAACAAATAATATCAGGGTGTCAAGTAAGCAGTGCAAGAGGTAGCATGGAAGCCAATGAAATGCGAGGGCTGAAATGTCATGACAAATAATACAAAATAAGAACAAATGTATGGGTGCAATGAAATGCATATAACGGTACACTCCGGTACCCGCTGCGGCATGCAGTCCGATCCATTTAACGTCAACGGCGCTCACTAGGAGTGTGTACAGACTTTGGAGTGGCTCCTACAGCCCAAGCGCAAATAATCAAGCCATCTCGTGGCACCAACCAGGCCCTCGACCTCAATATCAATACAATACCGCTGCGGCGCGCAGCCCGAGCCATCCATATATCCATAAATCACTATAACATTGTTGCGGCACGCAGCCCGATCCATGATCAGTCCAGAAATGCACATAAGCCACTTGGGCAATATTAAAATAATAGTTCTCAGCTCAAAACGTCAATAAAATATTGTTTTAGTTTTCAAATCGTAGAAAAATGGCCGAGTTTGCAAAACAGTATTAAAACTTTGGACCGAGATCAAATAATATGCAAAGTAATGCAAAAACAGTGATATAAATCCCTGAAGGATTCACATAGTTTGCACGAAGCCCAAACATGGAAATCCGCCCAAATAATGGTGATAACAAGTAGTTTCAGTCAAAAACGTAGTAATTTCATCAATCGGGACGGACAAAGTCACAATTCCCAACGGTGCTCTACCCGACGCTCGCTATCCGACGTGCAAGTCACCTCAATACAGCAATATAATGTGCAAATCCGAGGTTTCAAACCCTCAGGATATCATTTACAATCATTACTCACCTCGAACCGGAGAAATCTCTAGCTTGTGACGCCTTTGCCCCTCAAATCGGCCTCCACGCGCGTCGAATCTAACCAAAATCTGAGCGAATACATCACAATATGCTAAGGGCACAATACCCAATCAAAAACAATCGAAAATAGCAAAGATCTCGAAACTAGCAAAACCCGAGCTCCGGGCCCACTTCTCGAAAAATTACAAAATTCACATTTATCGGATTCCTTATCTCGCCACGAGTCTAACCATACAAAAATTATCCAATTTCCAAAACATTTTGACCCTCAAGTCCATGATTATATCCAAGAGGGTTTTCTATACTTTTTCAACAAAATTCACTGATTAAACACCAAAACTAGTGATAGATTCAAGTTATACAACCAAAATTGAGTTAAGAATACTTACCCCGTTGTTCTCTCCAAAAATCTCCCGAAAAATCGCGTTATCTGAGCTCCAAATCATCAAAATGGCAAATGGGTCGAAGTTTAGACTTTATTCTGTTGCCAAAGATTTGTTCTTCACGTTCACGGTCCTCCCCTCGCGTTCGCGAAGAACAAATTTCCAAAAATTTATTTTCCAAACTCTACTCCGACAGCCTATAGTGTAATGATCATAACGTTTTACACACAACTCCAAATGACGATTATAATATATTTCTGGAAACTAGATTCCAAGATCTACCACTTTTGTTTTTGAATCATCTCCAAATTCATTGTAGATTGAGAGATACGAGCCTACAAAGTAAGACCTGCGCAACAGAATTGCCTCTTCTTCGCGAACGCGAGGCACTCTTCGCGAACGCGAAGAGCAAAATCCTAGAAGCCAACTCCTTCTTTGCGAACGCGAGGGGACCCTCGCGAACGCGAAGAACAATACCATATACCAGCTTCAGCCATTGCAAAACAACCTAAAATGATCCGAAACCACCCCAAAACACACCCGAGGCCCTCGGGACCTCAACCAAACACGCCAACATATCTCATAACATTATTCAAACTTGTTCCAACCTTCGGAATGCTCAAAACAACATTAAAACACCAAATTTGCATTGGATTCAAGCCTAACAATTTCAAGAACTTCCAAATTCCATTTTTGATAAAAAACCCAACCAAACCACGTCCGAATGACATGAAATTTTGCAGACAAGTCCAAAATGACATAACGAAGCTACAGCAACTCTCGGAATTCCATTCCGACCCTCGGATCAAAATCTCACATATCAACCGGAATTCGCCAAAATACTAACTGCACCAATTAAAGTCTAATTCTACACCGGACCTCCAAAATTAATTTCGATCGCACTCGTAAGTCACAATCATCCCCCAAAGATAACCGAATCACCGAAAATCACACCCGAGCCCTATAAATCATAAGTCAATGTCCGGTTGACTTTTCCAACTTAAGCCTTCCTTAAAGAGACTAAGTGTTTCATTTCTTATCAAAACCAATCCAAATCAACTCTAACACACCATATACCGATAACAAAACATGAAGAATCATAAAATGAGAGAAACGGAGAGGTAACTCATGAGACAACGGGTCGGGTCGTCGCATATCTTAAAAAAATTGTTTAATAATTTATTATCGTCATTTGTAGGTGTAGCGATCGCAGATGAAAGCAGTGATTAAGACCTTACTTGAGTGTTGTTGATCGTTGCTAGACTTTCCATTATGTTCCAGGATAATTTTTGTTTAGAACTTTTTGTATGCAAACTCATATATTTTAAATTTGAATTGTTGATCAAATAATGTATTCATATTTTATTTGTCAATGGATAATGCTAGTTGAATATTTTATAGTAGTTTATATAAGCTATGGTGTAAAAAAGTTGTTTGCATGGGAAATATTCCTCATTCTGGAACTATAAATATATTAACACTAGAAAAAATCGTTGCAATAGATAATATAACCGTTGCAATAGACTATAGATAGTTGTTGCAATAGATCACCAAGCCGTTACAATATATCATAAAAACCGTCGCGATAGCCTTAAAATCTCATTGGCATAAATATATCAGGACGGTTATAAACCATCCCAATAGGACTAAAAATCGTTCCACGGCTTGATGTAACCGTTTCATAACCTTTACAATATCTCTATATTTTAACGGTTTTGCAACCGTTAAAAAAAACCGTCCCAATACACCTATGGTAACACTGAATCCTGGAACGAGTCCTAAACCATCCCAGTAGCTCTATAAGGTCGGTTAGTGTATTTACTGCAATAGTTTTGGAAGGGTTGCCATAGGCCTTATTTCTAGTAGTGATCTAACCCGTAGTCCCAAAGTAAACAAACAAAGGGGAGATACCGAAATCCCACGTCCGTAGTCCCAATGTAAATGCACAACCACAACCAGAAGATATTCAGAAATAAAGTACAAAAATACAAACAACGGGTAATACTAGCCTAACATGCTCCACATAGTACAATTAAGGCAACTTAAGCAAATAGGCAATTTAAATCAACCAACATACTTTTCTAATCTAACATATGTTATAATTGCAATTAGAATAAGGCAAATTCGAAAGAAACTCAGTCTCAATATCTTAAGTAAAATCGGATTTTCAGCAATTATCTCAAGTACGCGCTCGTCACCTCACGCACAAGGCATTTCAATTACCAGATATCATATCCTAAGGTGAAAGGTCCCCCAAACAAGGTTAGATAAGCCACTTTCCTTAACCGGCTCCAAGAATCAACTTGAAATCACTCTTTTGCCACGAATATCCGACTCCAAATGGCCCAAATCTATTCATTTTAATTACATCTCATAAATAACATATCAAGCAACTAATTCTACTATTTAATTTACAGCTAAGACGCAAATTTAGATAAAATAACCAAAATACCCCTCAGACCAACATGGTCAAAACCCGACGTTCGAACCAAAATCTGGTTACCCATTTCCCCACGAACCCAAATATAGAATTTGTTTCTAAATCGAACCTCAAATCGAGGTCCAAATCCCCAATTTTAGAAAAAACTAGGTTCTACCCCAAACCCCCAATTTCACCCATGAATTTCATTGATTTTAAGTGGAAAACATGTTAAATGATGTAAATGATTGAAGGAATTAAGTAAAAATTGACTTACGAATGATTTGGAAGAAGTTCTGTCCTTGAAAAATTGCCTATGGGGTTTGGGTCTTGAAACAATGGTGAAAAATGGTGGAAACTCGACTATGTATAAAAAAATGCTGTGTCTCTGATGTCGCAATTGCGAATTGGGGTTCGCAATTGCGAACCCTGACCAAATATGGTAATTGTGAAGCTGGGTTCGGAATAGCAAACCCTTACTATTCTGCCAGATTTCGCATTTGCGAACATAAAGTTCGCATTTGCGATGAGCCTAGTTTTGCTTTTGCAAGCCCAAGGATCGCATTTGCGATCAGTGCCCTGAAATCCCTCGTTTGCATTTGCGAGGAATTGGATCGCATTTGCGATTATTTTCCCAGGCACAAGGCTTCGCAATTGCGATGCAGAGCTCATATTTGTGAGCTCGCAATTGCGAGGCTCATCTTCGCAAATGCGAAGATCGAAGAAGGAATTACACCAGATTTTTACAAGTTCAAAAATGCAATCTGACACCTATCGAAAACTCACCCGAGCCCTCGGGGCTTCAAACCAAATATGCACACAACCTCAAAAATAGCGTACAGACTTATCCGTGCGATCAAATCGACAAAATAACATCATATACATCGAATCGAGCCTCAAAACTCATGATTTCTTCCAAATTTTTATAAAATATCAAATTTCCATTTAAGTCCAAAATACGTCAAACGACGTCCATTTTCAACCAAACTTTACAGAAAGCGCTTAAAATATATATAAGACTTGTACCGGGCATCAAAACCAAAATACGGGCCCGATACCATAGTCTTTTAATCAAATTTCATTTCCAAAAAATAATTTCACACAAAGATTCATTTCTCAGACTTGGGACCTCGGAACTTGATTCCGGGCATACGCCCAAGTCCCATATTTTCTTACGAACCCTCCCAGACCGTCAAATCACGGGTCCGGATCCGTTTACTAAAAAAGTTGACTGGAATCAAATTTATTCAACTTAATATCAAAATTTAGAAGTTTTCTCACAGAATTCATATCTAAGCCTTCCAGCTACGCATTCGGACTGTACACGCAAATCGAGGCAATCTCATAGGAGGTTTTCAAGGCCTCGAAAGTATATAATGGGTAAGAAAACAAGTGATATCCCCTTTGGGTCGTCACAATAATATACATACCTAATGCTAATTAGGATGTTCAAGAGATTTATTTTTTTATATCGTAAAGTAAAATTTCAGTTTCTGAACCAGGAAGAAATTCAATGAGAAAAATGATTTTATTATAGAAATTATTTGGGTGAAGAAAATAACATTTCCAAATAATATAACATCGAACAAGCTACTGAATTTAATATTGAATTTATTAAGTTAAACATAATAACAATGCCATTTTAAGTAAAATAAAAAGCATCAGACATGTAGATGATTAAGTTGAGAAATCAATTGAAGTAAAATATGACAACTATTAGAAATGGTAAGTATCTAAAAAAACAACGAGTTTGTAACTTAAAAGTCACATAAGGTAAGCATGTTATTAATTCTTTTATTTAAAAATGCTATATTACCACAATTCAACAGGGTATGAGATAATGACTCAGCGTCGTCTTGAAAATTAATTCATCAAAATAAATCAGTGACAATAACTCAATCCTCGAAAAATAGTAAAAAATCAAAAATACAAATTCTCAGTGTCTCGTAGAAAGAATTGAACCAATACAATACATCGGGGAATACAAAACACAAAATATGTTGTGGTGCAACCCGATCCCATAATACAATATCAATATTATAATTCACCCTTATTCCACCATATCAATTCACCCTGCAACCCAATCCCACCTTACAATATCATTATCATAAATAAGCAAAATATGTTGTGGCGCGCAACCCGATCCTACCATATGATATCAATATCATAATTCACCCTCATTTAACCACAACAGTCCACCCTTAATCCACCTGTTACGTCATTCAACCCGATCCCACCGTACAATAACAATATCACAATATAAATATCCTCTCTTATTTCAGCACCATCCTTATTTCACCTGTTGCGGCGTGCAACCCGATCCCCGTGATAATTTAAATCAATAACAACAATTCAATAACTCAATTTACACGAGTTTCTACAATCAAGGGGATGATTACACGGCAACAAAGCAACCACATAAAAATCAAAGAAATACAACAACCTTTATAAAAATGACAAGACATGTAAGGCACGTGATAACCTTAGCATGCAGCCACAACAATTTGGACATGCAACAGATATGGACAAAGTCATAGAAGAACTCAACAATTAAGAGGTAACAAGGCAATATGGAAGATAATAACTTCAACTAAGGCATATAAGGGCCAAATAACGAGTAAGAGGTACAGTAAGAGCTAACAATGTCAAGTAGAGCATGTAAGAGTAGCCTAACCACGAGATTCCTCATGTTATAACAATTTAATCAAAGGCATGGGAAGCGACTACACAATCTAAATCGGTCAATACCACATATAAACCGTATAACCACTTGTCACCTTGCCTACATGGCTTTAACATAAAAAGATAGCACAATTAACTCAATTTCTAAGGGGTAGTTCCCCGACACAGTGTTAGACAAAACACTTACTTTAATTTGGCCAACTCAATATTGAATTTAGCTTTTTTTTACCAATTCACTACCGCTAGGCTAAATCTAGCCAAAGACGTCTTAAACATATCAAACAATACAATAGAAAATAATTTCAATAAACAAAGTTATGATCCTTATACAATTTGCAAAAATTCAACCCCCTCGGGCCCGTACCTCGGCTTGATAGAATTTACAAAACCCGAACACCTATTCTGATACAAGTTCAACCATACAAAAATTATCAAATTCTGATACCAATTCGTCCTTCAAATCATCATTTTATATTTTGAAAGATTTTACAAGTTTTCCCAAATTTTTCTTTAGATTCTTATGAATTTGATTTTAAATCTAAGCTTTAAACACAAAAATATAATTGAAAATTAATTAGAGGTACTTACCCAATGATTTGAAATGAAAATCCTTTAGCAAAATCACCTCTCATCGAGGCTAGGATTCAAAACATGAAAAAATTAAGCTAAGTTTTGGAATGCTCAGCTACAAGAAAGCTACAAATGTTATATTTGCGGCACTGGGTTCGCAAACACGAACTCGCAAAAGCGAAGAATCCTTCGCAAATGCAAACTTGAAAAAGCGAAGCTTGAATAGTTCTGACACATTCGCAAATGCAACAGAAAACTTCACAAATGTGAACACTGGTCTTCGAAAAAGCAACCCTACCTAGCCCAGGTCTTTATTGCAAATGCGATATAGAGTTCGTAAATGAGAACTCTATTGTCACGACCTGAACCTGGGCTTGGACGTAACACGGCACTCGGTGCCTGACTACATGTGACCGAGCGAACTAACTGGCTGGCTGAATCAACATGTGGTATCATAACATACTGAATGCAGAAGATAAACTAACACATGTTAATATACTGAAAGTGTAGATGATATAAATCAAAGTGCGGAAATACTAATACAATTCTGAGACGTATTTGTAGCCCACATAGCTTAATATGAAAAGCTTGAGACTCTTTCTAACTGTTACTCTAGTCTATAAAGCCTCTAATGAAATACTAAAAACACTGATTGTCTAAAAATACTGAAGACCGTAAGGTAATGACAATGCCTCGAAAGAACTGGGGATCACCAAATAGCTGGTACGAGAATCCTAGCGCTCTGAATCATCAACCTGCAAATCATTACCTCAATTATGAAATGTAGGCCCCAGGCAAAAGGGACGTCAGTACATTTGAATTTTACTGGTATGTAAAGCAACTGAAAGAATGAATTATAAATGCTGAAACTGAAACTAAGCTGATAACTGAAATGATAATTATTAAAACTGAAACTGAACTGAGGACTGGTAACTGAACTGTTAACTAAACTGATAACTGATAATTGATAATTGATAACTGAAATGAACAAAGGAAGTAAGGTTATGATTACTCCCTCTTCTGAATGATGAACAACCTATTTATCTGAATAAGCTATGACCTTTGGCCCAATATATATGTGCACAAGCTACAGCCTCAGGCCCAAGTATACGTATATATAACTACGGCCTCAGGCCCAAAAATGCATAAAGCATGAACTATGGCCTCAGGCCCAAAAGATGCATAAAGCATAAACTATGGTCTCAGGACCAAGTATGCATAAAGCATATAAACTACGGCCTCAGGCCCAAATACAGGTGTTCAACATTCATGAAATGATAATCAGAAACTGAGAATCATACTGCAATACATGATAATGAAATACTAAATCACATTGAATTACATGATATCGAAATACTGGATCACATTGAGTTATATAATACTGGAATACTGGATCACACTGAGTTACATAATACTGGAATACTAAATAGGACTAGACTGAGACATGTATTCTTGAACTAATTTTGAACACTGAAACTTCAACTGTATATGGCATACTAAGTAATCTATACTAAGACTCGGGGGCATCAAACCCAAGTCTATATTGAATATGCACTGAGCTCGCAACGTTCATAATGAAAGTCATGAGCGAGTTATGAAGCTAGAGAATAGAAGTTCTACAACTATTCAAGGAACTAGACTTAACTATATTTCTGAGGCAATTGGTAACGTCATAAAAGAAACGTAGTGTAGGGAGAATCATTAATATTTCCAAATATAGAGAGTTAGCCTCACATAACTTAACTTCATGCTCTTGAGCGTAATACAACATTCGCCAACCCATTCAACTTTAATCTATATCAATACAAGCCAAAGGGATTCCATATTAGCAATAATTCTCATGTTCGGTCACTTAAACATTTTCTCAATCACTTGGTGACATAAAGCTTCATACTCCTTATTGATGGTGACTCTACACCCAATATCCCATTCTCTTCTCGTAGATAAATTCTAAAGTCTCAAATGGTTATGATCAACATCATTCTTTATCACTCATAAGGTAAACAACACCCTTAACCAATAATCAACAATCAACACCCCAAACCTATAACCGTTCATGCTATTCTATCAAACCCATCAAATCATATCTCATGAACTAGTGTCAATAATTATTAATCCAATAGTATAATCAATTAGAGGATGAATACATTACATTTTTTAAGTTCAATCCTCTTTAATTCGAGTTCTAGGGTTCCTTCTCTCAACAATGATGTCCTAATCGAATATCTAATGATATGGAGGGTTTACCCATGTTAATAAGATGTTGAGAAATTGAAATTAACTTAGAGTCAACACTAAAACTTACCTTGGATGGTGGAAGGACCCTTAAGGAGTTAGGTTTGTGAGAGCTTTACTTTCTAGAGCAAGTTTTTATGTTTTGGGGGTGTGGGGGATGAAGTAGAGGCTTAAAATAGCTCCCCACTAGCGCCCCCACGCACCTGGAGGCCCAACCCGTGCTACTGGCCATGCTAAATGGCCAGAACGAAACCCCATTAGCGCGGGCGCGCTAGTGAGCGCGCATATGGCATAGTGTTTTATAAAACTCACATAACATTTTGCAAAGATATCAGCTCGGGCTCCATAATATATCAATGGAAATCTATTTCAAAGGTCTACAACTTTCATGCTTTGAGTTTTCCCAAATTCTTTACACATTGTCAGTAAACACTGATGGAATATAGACCTTCTGCAAACTTAGTCGATTTTGTCAAATCTTATGCACTCCACTTTCCATCTTGATTTTGAAACAACTATTTTCACCCATAATCATCTTGATGGGACTTCACATGCTCAAAATATATTCTTACTACTCCTTTAACTCATTCATACCTAAGCTGAATTTGCGGAGTGTTACATCTATAGGCTTCGCCAAAACGATTATTTCTTTGCAAATGTGATCCCTTCCCCAGCAGCCCAGGTTCTAAAATGCGAGGAGTACCTCGCAAATGCGGTAGTCGCATTTGCGACCAAAAAATTGTAAATGCGATGAAACCAGAACCAACACTCAAAATTTTAACACAAACAATCTGAAACCAATCCAAAACTCACCCGAGTCCCCGAGGCTCCAAACCAAACACTCACACAAGTCTAAAAACATAACACGAACTCACTTGTGCTATCTAGAATCACGAATCATATGCGAAAACACATGAAAACCATAACGAACTTCTAGAATCGCAATCAAACATTCAAACCATATCAATCAGCTCCAAATAGCACCAAAATTTTGTAGGAAAGTTCCAAATGACGAAGCAGATCCATTCCATGTTTTGAATCAAAAATCCGAACCCGATAGCCTTAAATTTAAACTACGGTCAAATCTAGGAAAATTCTTAACCACAAAATTTCCAACTTCCACCAAATGATATTGAAACCTTATAGAAACATCTAAATGAAATTCGGGGCATACGCCCAAGTCTAAAATAACCATCCGGACCTAATGATCAAAACTTTGATCCGAGTTCAAGCAATTAAAAATCAAACTTGTCGCACCCCCTTTTTCTCGTGAAATCGGGTTTGTGATATTTTGGTTGAGACAACTCATTACTTTTGTGAAAGGGGTTTGCATTTTGGAGCGTCACCACCTAACAATTTAAGGTGCGTTATGGCACCTAGAGGGTTCATTTATAGCTATGTTTGGTAACTAGAAACAGGGTAAGGGCTTGAAATTATCCTAAGAACGAGGGTGTTAGGCACCCCTCAAGATCCACCAGTGTGGTTCCCAGCTAAACAACTTTCGTAGATTTTTACAACTTAGCAAATAAACAAGTATGGCTCAAATAATAAGGGATTTAAGTTTAAGCACACAAATGTTTGAAAAACAGTTAATGAAAAGGCAGATTGTGAAAAGAATTACAATCTAAGCATATTTGTGAATATAAAGGGGTATCCTAGGTTTGTTTATAATATGGATCATATCAATGTAATACCTGACATGACACTCCTCAAAGAGGGGTACGTAGTATTAACGCACCGGTCATCATATCCATAACTACACTTTCCCACCCCATGAAGGTTATTATAGAGAGGGTTGGTCTCGACTCCTATTGCATGTTGTTACCCATCCCTTCCTATCAGTCCCAGAGGAATTTAGGACTCCTATCCTATAAAAAGTGGGTTCTAGGCAGACACTCAAGTTTAAAGGTAAAATACTAAGATGACACATAATAAACAGACAGGACTTCAATTAAAGGGGAGCATGGAAGACAAATAAAAGGCTCAGATATACCTCCACACATAGTACACGTAAACAGCATGACTCATACACAATTAAGTTTTTAATTCAGATCCTAAGCATGGTATCTAAGTGATAATAACAGAGTCAGATTTATTACATTACTCAGAGAGGAAGTCCTAATCAGGCTTATCCACTGATTTTAACATGCTGACAGTTAAACACTAATCACAAAGATGGTTCTGGTTTTATTTTAAAGTTGATTACCTAAGGCTAGCCCAGGCGTAAAATAATATGTAGCAGTTATTGAGATTTGTTAATAACTCCGGGTTGTTATACCTAATAACATGCAATTCTAAATGTTGCAAACATCCAGAGACTAATTACCGGTTTGTTTAGAACAGGAGGACTGTTTATACATCTTTATTTAGACTAGTGTGATTGAACAAGTGCGATCCTATAATATGACGTCTAATGCAGCATGATGCATAATAACTTAAATAGGATTTCTAAATGCACATAAAATTATGCACAACTTCAAAATGGGCAGGAGTGATAGTTTTGATGTTGTTTGCCTAAAGCAGGATTTCTAAGTGCAGAGCATTGTTGCAATATGGCGAGTGCATGAATAACAAATTGTGTTAACACGTTTTCCCTAAGGCATGATTTCTAAGTGAAATTTCAGAAGGGAAGAATCACATAATAGCAGCTTATTTTATTGTTATTATCAATCCTATAGACAGGATTTCTAAGTGTGGATGAGATGCTAAAAACAGTACATATAAATCCTAAATAGCATGATATCTAATGCATGGTATGCTTGGCATGGTGTACCTAAACATGACTACTATTGCGCAAGGGAAAGTAAACCTAGGAACATGATTTCTACCCTAAATTATACTACAGCATGCATATTACCCACCTATTTTTATTATCCAACCCCAGAGTCATTTACAAATAATTATTATAGGCCTTTGAATAGGAATTACATAACTGAAAATAATGAAAAAAATAATAAGTTAATTATAGGGAGCCTATAGAATAGGCCCATGTCTCCAAGTCCTCAATGCCAAGTATTGTTTCACAACCATTCTCATAATCCGAGTGTGTCAGAGTTCCCTACGGACCTCAAGGGTTCACGGGCAGTGCTGACACCCAGATTTCATAGCCAAGATAGACTAAGTGCAGTGTGGAAAGGCCAGCTTTTGTGTGTGAAAGTTCGAAGGGAGCTCAAGGGTCCCAAGGCAATGCTCACACAAAAGGGGCAGAACTTAGTGGTCTAAGAGCAGAGTGAGAGTGCTCGACATAGTTTTCAAGAGTTTAAGTAAGAAAATAGTTTTAAAAAAGGGCGAGTAAAAAATAGTTTTGAAAACAGAGACTTAATTGGAATAGTTTTATGACAAAGTTTAACTGATGAAAACAATTTGAAGGAGCATGCATACAAATCTCAGAGCCAAAACAAAGTCAGCATCACACCAAGGACCAAGAACGGCTCAGCAAACACAAGCAAGGGAATGGGATTGGACGGACAAATATGGAGCTTGTGAAGGCAAACCTGTAGCAGGCAGGAATATATATGAGCACAAAATCAGAAACTCCTACAGGTTTAGAGGATCATCAGGGACAGTAGGGTATTGGATTAGATAACATATCAACACCAAACAACTAAGACCATGATCAGACTAACGTACCAATCATGGAGATTCACATAAAAAAAACATGTACTGAGTATACAGAAACATGCTGGTCATTGACAAGTAGAGCATAACTTAAGACGTAGAGGGAATTCAGGATCCTAATTACATGTTGAACAACAAAAATAGTAAATAAAAGCATATCAGAAACACAAGGAATTGTAACAGTAATTGAAATATGTTGGTTTGAGCACTGAAATCTGAATTAGAACATACCGGTGAAGTGAAGAAAGCAATAAAACAAAGCAAAAATAGGATAGGCACAATAGTTAGCCTTGGCTTGCAGCCGGCTAACTTATAATAGTAGCAAGTAGCGCAGAATAGAAAATAAAGAGTTTTAGTTGTGAGAGATAGAGTTGAATAGATTTTTTATTTGTATCTTATGGTAATGAATGAATAGAGTATATTTAGTTTGAAAGCGGGCGGAAGAAAAAGGTAAAATAATAGTTTAGCTGTAATTATAGAAATAAACATTAATTAGAATAAATTTAATATACAGACTTCCTTTAATTGAGGAATTATACTCAAACGGTAAGAAGCAGTGGCAAAATAAGGAAAGGAATCGAGTAAAGCTGCTTATAACACAATAAGGAAGTAGTACAAGTGTAATGTAGGTATAGAGAATGCAATTAAGATCAAGTTCAGAATCCTATTTAAGGAAAATACATACAAATTAGTTTGATAACGGAATCAGCCAGAGAAATAAGGCAAGAGATATTTCAAATTTCGAAAATCCGCAAGGAGATCCTAGAGTGTGGTTCTAATTACAGAGAACCAATATATATCAAAGGAAAATATCACATATGAGGGGAATAACATGCTATAGGCAAGGATAAACTTGAAACTAGCCTTAATTAAAGGGATATCACAAGAATCAGTAGAGAATATCATGCAGGATCGATGAAGAACAATTCATAGGTATTCAAAGACACACAAACAGAGAACAATACCAATTTAGGAGAAATTAGCATAAGCTCATGAGAATAAACAGATTAAACTCATAATAGACGAAAATCAGCACTCTAATAAGCACACATAGGGTAGAATCACAGAATCACAGAACGTTCATAAGAAATATACAGATTAATTGAACATAGCACCCAAGACGAACTCATAAACTTAAGAAACATTAGGGTTTCAATAGAATAACCTGAATAAAGGAGAAGGATTCAACAAATATTTAAACACGGTGAGAGTCATAGATTAATACAAAAAAATAAGAAGAAAAGCATTTTTTTAAAAAGGGGTTAAAACCCTAATTGAAGATGAAGAGTTACATTAGAAAAATCTGAAAAAATCTTTGAGGAAAACAAAAAAAACTCATAATATACACAGATCTAAGATATATCTAAAAGAAATCGAAAAATCTTAAGAGTTAGGGTTTTAGAGAACCTGGAGAAGAAGAGAAAATCTTAAAATGTTACCGATTTTAGCCGGAAAAGTCATAGATCTTACTCGAACGACTGGAGGTGGATGGAAAATGGCATGAAGGATGATGGGTAGGAGTTGAACCGCTCTTGGATCACCTGAGGACCTCGTGGTAGTGTCAAACCGATGTGGGGTGAAGCAGAGGCCAGGAGATGATGAGAGGCTATGGTTTCCAGCGAGGGAGGTGGCCGGAGAAGGTGGACAAGGTCCATCGAAGAGGAAGGGAGAAGAGAAGGGTCTAGAGAGAACCAGAGATAGAGAGATAGAGACCGGTTGAGAGAGAATAAGGGGGGGGGGGGGGATAGACGAGGGTAGTCATTAGGGGTTAAATTAGGAAGGGACTTATCTGGACCGTTGATTCAAAATAATCAACGACTCATAGGGAATGGGGATTGGGCGGGGTAGGATAGGGTATTGGGCTTAGGGTCTGGTGGGTTATTTAATTTGGACCGGGTTTAATTAGGCTATAATTTAAATAAATATGGCTAATTGTTAAATACCTATCAAAATTAGATAAATAATTAATAAAAAAGCTAATAATTAGATAAAATTAAATTAAAATTAATTAGATAAAATTAAATTAAAGCTAAATAGGTGAAACTAAGGTAATTAACTAATATTTAAAATATAAAATGACTGATTATTGAATTAAAATAGCATAAAGTGTACAATTAGGCTATAATTGCAAAATTATTGTAATTATAGCCAAACAATGCCAAATTGGCTAATTTGTGAAATAATTAAATCCTAATAGGATTAAAAATGATATATTGAGCTAAGAAATACTTTGAAATTACTTGTAATGTAATTTATGAATAATTATTTGATATAAAGTGTTGAATAAATTAGAAAAATAAATTTATAATAATATGGGAAATTATGAAAAAATACCAAATACTATGAAAAGTGATTTTGAAGGTATATATGCAAATTTAAAAAATAGTTTGAGGAAAAATTGGGTATCAACAGCTGCCCCATTTACCCGGGAAGGATGAAAGACCTGTCGGGTAATGATATGATGGCCAATTTTGACCGAGCGAAACGGTTTGAAGAGATTTAGGCCGCACCATAGTTTTTGAGTTGCCTACATATCCCTGGTTTTACACGAATCAGGCTGTATGTAGTTCAGGAGTCATCGGCGAAGTATATCGATGAAGTTTTACAAGAACGGACACAATGTATAGGGTGGGACTGGAGCAGGACCGCTCCTGCCAGGATGACCATTACTCGTCGGATTACCTGCAAATAAATGACACAAGCATATATTGCATAATTTAAACATGATTCCATTTCCCGTCAGACCATGAATGTTTTCTTTGGACATTTAGGAATGGCGTCCTTAGACCATAATATCCAGGGCCATAGGTTGTTTGATGTAGGATTCGCAGGCCATGAAATGATGTTCTCGGGCTATGAGGATGGTGCCTCCGAACCATGACGTATTTGAATAATGCTATGCAAAAGATTGAAAGAGATCTTCAGGCCATGACATAGTGTTATCGGTCCATGAAGATGGTGCCTCCGAATGATGATGCCTTTGGACGAGCCGGCGATATTTCAGCCCATGAAGAATGCAGTATTATGATGCGGACAAGACAGAGCTTAGTTTGCGAATTGAAGGGAAGAGCTTAGCCCGTAAAAAAGCGAAATAAATAGTTCTTGAGATAGCGCTTAGTTTCGACGAAAATTAAAGGCAGAGCTTAGCTTTAAAAGGCAGAAAAGTAGCCTTATGCAAAGATGCGAATGCAGGTGGAGGTAGAGATTAACCTCGAAAGGCAGAATCATAGCCTTATGCAAGAATGAAGATGGAGACAGTGCTTAGTCTCCGAAGGCAGAATGGTAGCCTTATGCAAGTTGGAAGGTAGAATAGTATCTTTATGCAATGCAAATGCAGATGGAGACAACATTTAGTCTCGAAAGGAAGAATAGTAGCCTTGTGCAAATTGGAAAGCAGAATAGTAGCCTTATGTAATGCAAATACAGATGAAGACAACGTTTAGTCTCGGAAGGTAAAATAGTATCCTTATGCAAGTTGGAAGGCATAATAGTAGCCTTATGCAATACAAATACAGATGGAGACAGTGCTAAGTCTCAGAAAGCAGAATGGTAGCCTTATGCAAGAAATAAAATAACAAATGACCGTAGAGTTTTCTTAGCTGATAGCAGATTGCGGCATTGTGATTACTAAGAGCATTGTGACTACAAAGCATTACTTGTGTGTGTTGATAGCAAATGTTGGCAAGTGCGACGGTCCTAAGAATCGTATTTTTGAACAATGTTTGTCCCCTGGGCGTATAGTATGTTTAAAGATTTCACAATCTTGGTGCCTGCATCCAAAGAAAAATCGTGAATTTTGTAAGGGGGAGGTTAGTTCGTATCCCCGCTGGCTTTGATTGACTCATACGACTTTGATCTGGTGATACCGTCTGTATCTTAGGGGTAGCGTTGCAAAACAAAGTAGTTTCAATAATAAACATGCATGATTTTGTAAAAGTTTGACGTAAATGTATAATTAAAAATAGTTTTTAGATGAAACGACGACTGTGACGTAGTTCAGGACATTGAAACCATTCCTATTATGGAATTTTGAGGGTCTTCCTTAAAATTCTGCCCTAGTTTAATGGGTTGACATTTCTAACTATTGCTCGTACGACGATCAGCTGAAATTACTTCGCAATTTTGAGGTTCCTCCTCAAAATTCTACCACAGTTTCCAATTATGGGGGGGGGAATGAAATTTTTATTGAATTTTGACCAAACCCATAGGGCTGCCTACGTATCTCCTCTTAAATGAAAATTAGGTCAGGCATAGTTCAATTTACATCATATAAGGAAAGTATAAAGATTACACATAGTAACGCTTAACTGCATCTAAATTGATCGTCTTTGGCCATACTTCTCCGTCCATTTTTGCAAGTGTGAGGGATCCTCCTGTCAAAACCCGTTGAACTATGTATGGACCCTGCCAGTTGGGAAAGAACTTCCCTTTGGCTTTATATTGATGCGGAAAAAATTTTTGCAACACTAGCTACCCCGGTGTGAACTGTCTTTGCTTGACTCTTTTGTTGAAGGCTCTGGACGTTCTGTCCTGATAGAGTTGACCATGGCAGACTTCAATCATCCGCTTTCCATCTATAAAGGCTAGTTGCTCATAACAACTTTTTACCACTCTGTGTCACCAAGCTCAGCTTCTTGTACGTTCCTTAGGGAAGGAATTTCTACCTCAGCAGGAATGACAGCCTCTGTACCGTAAACTTGCATAAAGGGGGTTGCCCTGGTTGATGTGCCGATTGTGGTGAGATACCCCAGTAGAGCAAATGATAAATTCTCGTGCCACTGTCTATGTTTCTCTATCATTTTCCTCAATATCTTCTTGATAATCTTGGTTGTAGCTTATACAGCTTCATTCATCTAAGGTCTGTAGGCTGTGGAATTCTTTTGTTTGATTTTGAAAGTTTCGCACATAGCTTTCAGCAAGTCACTATTGAGGTTGGAGCCATTATTAGTAATGATTGTCTCTAGAATTCTAAATCGACAAACAATGCGGTCGTGGACAAAGTCTTCCACAATTTTCTTAGTCACTACTTTGTAAGATGCTGCTTCAACCCATTTGGTGAAATAGTCGATGGCTACTAGGATGAACCTATTTCTGTTGTAAGCTATAGGCTCGATTGGTCCAATAACGTCCATTCCCCGGGCGGCGAAAGATCACGGTGAGGTTGTTGCATTAAGCTCGTTTGGAAGTACCTTTATCATGTATGCATGTATCTGATAGCAGTGGCATTTTCGGACATGCTGGATGCAGTCCATTTCCATAGTCATCCAAAAGTAACCAGCCCGGAGCATCTTCTTTTCTAAGACAAAATCGTTATATTTGGACCGCATTTCCCGGCATGAATTTCCTCTAGTAGCTTGGATGCTTCCTTTGCGTCGACACAACTTAACAATCCTAAATTGAGAGTCCTCCTATATAGGATTCCTCCGCTGTGAAAGAAGTTGTTGAACAATCTCCAAAGTGTGCGTTTCTAAGTAGGATTTGCAAGTTCTGGATACTCTCCTTTTGCCAAATATTCCTTGAGATCATGAAACCAAGGCTTTCCGTCTGCTTCTTCTTCAACATGGGAACAGTAAGCTGGCTAATTATGGATTTTCACCGGAATAGGATCAATGAAATTCTTGTCTGGATGGTGTATCATAGATGATTGGGAGCCAATGCATCGGCGAACTCATTCTATATTCTAGGAACATGTTGGAATTCTATCTTCGTGAACCTCTTTCTTAATTCCTGTACGTGGTGCATATATAGGAGTATCTTGCAATTCATGGTTTCCCATTCTCCTCGTACCTAATGTATAAGTAAGTCTAAATCTCCAATTGCTAGCAGCTCTTGAACGTTTATGTCAATGGTCATTCTGAGTCCTAAGATGCAGGCTTCATACTCGGCCATGTTGTTGGTGCAGGGGAACCTGAGTTTGGCAGACAACGGATAATGCTGATCGATTTCTGATACTAGGACTGCTCCAATGCCAACTCTTTTGAAGTTCGCTGCTCCATCGAAGAATAATCTCCAATCGTCATAGGATTCCGCAATGTCTTCACCTATGAACGATACCTCTTTAATAGGAAAAGTACGTTTTCAGAGGTTCTATTCTCCATCCACGGGGTTTTCAGCAAGGTGGTCTGCCAGTGCCTATCCCTTGACCGCTTTCTGAGTTATGTAAACAATGTTGAACTCACTCAACAGGATTTGCCACTTGGCTAGCTTACCAGTGGGCATGGGCTTCTAAAAGATGTACTTCAAGGGATCCATTCTTGATATGAGATATGTAGTATAGGCACAAAAGTAATGTCTCAGCTTCTGAGCTGCCCATGACAAAGCATAACATGTGCTTTCTAATAAAGAATATCGAGCCTCGTATGGGGCTGGGATAATAAATGGCTTGCTCCTTCCTTTGTGTTTCATCGTGCTGCCCCAGAACGCAGCCGAAAGCTCTATCTAACACTGCAAGGTAGAGTAATAAGGGTCTACCTAGCTCAGGCAGGACTAAGACTGGTGATGTTGACAGGTATTCCTTGATTTTGTCGAAGGCGTTTTGGAAATCATTGGTCCATTTGGTGGCGGCATCCTTCTTTAACATCTTGAAGATTGGCTCACAGATAACTGTAGATTGTGCTATGAATCGGCTTATGTAGTTAAGACTTCCAAGAAATTCATCACATCTTTCTTGTTCCTTGGAAGTGGAAGTTCTTGAATGGATTTGACCTTTGATGGATCTAGTTCTATTCCTCGGTGGCTCATAATAAACCCAAGCAAATTCCCAGCAGGAAGCCCAAATGCACACTTTGCGGGGTTTAATTTTAGGTTTTATTTCCGCAGTCTATTGAAGAACTTCCTCAGATCTTCAATGTGGCAACTGGCCTTCTTGGACTTGATAATAACATCATCCACATATACCTCGATCTCCTTGTAACATCTTCAGGCCAAATGGCATCATCTTGTAACAGTACACTCCCCACAGTGTAATGAAAGTTGTTTTCTCCGCATCTTCCTCATCCATCCCGATCTGATGATAACTATCAAAGCAGTCTACGAATGACTGTAGCTCATACTTGGCGCAATTTTCAATCAAGATGTGTATATTTGGCAAAGGGAAGTCATCTTTCAGACTGGCCCGGTTGAGATCCTGATAGTCGACAAAGACACTGACTTACCCAACCTTTTTTGGCACTGGCACAATATTGGCTAACCACATCCGGTATTCTACTACCCAGAGAACATTTTCGTTGATCTACTTGGTGACTTCTTCCTTTATTTTCAAGCTCATATCAGCCTTGAACTTCCTAAGCTTTTTCTTTATTTGTAGACACATTAGATTGGTTGGCAATTTGTGAGCCACAATAGACGTACTTAGACAAGTCATGTCATCATATGACTATTCGAATATGTCCTCATACTCCTTTAGAAATTCTGTGTATTCTTTCTTCTCTGATGGTGACAGGTGAGTGTGTTTCCATGATGTTTTCTGAAACTCCCAGGTTAATAAATTCTGTCTCTTCCAGGTTGGACTTAGGTCCGTCTGTTCTCAAAATTCTCAACTTCTTTGACAATCTCATCAGGTATGTCATTTTTCTCTGAATCAATGTCCATTTGTTGCATTATCTCATTGCATGTCACATTTATTGGTCCATCAAGACAAGTAATAGTAATGTTGTATAGGTAAAGTAATGAGAGAAAACGATAGCAATAAATATTAATTCATAAGAAAAATCAGAAATGCTTTTGATAAATTGAATATTTATTTTGAACATCAAAGATCTTCTTACGGTAATTGAAAAATGTGAAAAGAAAATTGTTTAGTAAATAAAACAGTGAATAATGCTTGTTTTAGCCTTGCTACCCCGAGGCTCATCGGGCTTTCGTTGTCCTGATGGTTCAATTCTTGAGATGTGCCCCTATGCTCACAGCCTGTATGGAAGTGCCTTCCTCCCCTCCTCATCGAGAATAATGCAACAGTCCATATCACAGTCCTCTAGGAACAAGTTCCTTACTACTGCAAGTGCTTCTTCTTTATCTGACCCATAAATAATGTCGGCCTATTGTAAAGTCTGCTCCAGATGCGCTATTGGCTGCTCTAGTGGGTAGTAAGGATCGTGCCATGGTGGCGACTAGCTATCGAATTCTCCTCAGGTGTATTCATATCCTAACTCGAAGGTAGTGCCATGTTTCTTGAGTTTTATAGGTTTAGAGATTCCTTGGAGGTTCTTGCCGAGCCCTTTTCCAGGCTCGTACCCATTCCAACTCAGTATACTCTCGATTTTGCTATCCCACCATTTGTCTTTGTCGATAGCATTGACCCGTTCAATATGGTGGTAAGCTTCTCCACCCAACTTCCTTATTCTCTTGATCGTCGAAATAGTCTGATGACTGTATATAGTGTTGCTACGGTCGCTATGAACGATCACTTCCTAGTGATTCCATTCAAACTTTACTGCCTGATGTAGCATTGATGTTATGGCCCCAGCAGCATGGATCCATAGCCATCCCAGCAACAAGTTGTAAGACACTGGTACATCTATTACCTAGAAATAGAGCTCGAACCAAGTTGGTTCCATCTGCAGGCATAGACTAATCTCACCAATGGTGGACCTCTGAGAACCATCGAAAGTTTTTACATTGATTTCTCCATCCTTTATCTCATGCAGCCCTTTACCAAACTTCTTTAGCATTATCAGCGGACAAATGTTAAGACTGGACCCTCCATCAATCAGGATTCTGGTGATGAATATGATCTTTGCATTGCACGATGATGTGCAGTGCTTTGTTGTGCCCCAGTCCTTCAGGTGGCAGCTCGTCCTCATGAAAGGTGATCTTATGGCTTTCCAGCACTTGTCCTATCATATTATCCATTTCCCCGCTAGTGATGTTATTTGGTACGTATGCTTTATTCAGCACCTTCAACAAAGCATTCATATGCGTCTCAGAATTTTGCTACAAAGAGAGAATGGATATTTGTGTTGGCGTCTTGTTCAACTGGTTGATGACCAAATACTGATTAGCTTGTACTTTCCTCCGAAGGTCATCCGGACATGTATAAATGAGGGATGGACGAATGGAAGCCTGCTTGCTTGATTCAGCTAGATGTTCAGGGGTATAGACTATACCAGTTCTTGTCATACCCTGTGTTGCGACAGTTTCTTCAATCCTGACCTTGCCTTTCCTTCTCGCCTCAGCTGTATAGTCCTAGGGCACATAATTTGTATAAAAGGGTGGCATTGTTGACATCGCCACTGGTATCAGCGCGGCTATCCTTACTTCGAATGGAACATGTGCCTTGGGTGGCAAGATTGCAACCTTAAATAGTGAGGGTGCATTTGTCGGAGATACGAATTCAGCCTTAATTAGTACTGGTGTCTTTGTGGGTGGTGCTGCTTCAAACCCAGAAGGTATAGACATATTCACCTCAACGTCCTTAGACGGTTGGATCTGGATTATGATTGGATTGAGAGTAATTGCTAGTTTCTTTGGGTCATCACCTTCTGCGATCAACCCGATTGATCCCCCGGGATCCCAGTCATTTTCTACTTCAATCATGTGGATACCTCCACCCTTATGGTCTGGCATAGGATTTTTGTGGACGTTTGGAGCGGTTTCCTTTGCCAGAATGATCTTGTTATCAATCAAAGACTATATCTTATCTTTCAAAGACTGGCATTTATTGATGGTGCGCCCTTTTATGCCGGAGTGATATGCACAGGACTTGTTTGAGTTAACCCATTAGGAAGGATTCTCAGGGGTTGCAACAGGGATGGGGGTGACCTAACCAACAACTTTGAGCTTCTCATACAGCTGGTCGATGGATTCAGCGATGACAGTATATTGTTTTGGAGGTCTGCGGTTAAAATTAGGTCGAGGTCTAGGGAAGTTTTGGCGTGCAGGGAGTGATTGATAATGGGATGGTTGCGAATTATAAGTGTGGTATGCATGAGCGGGTTGGGAGTATCTGGGTGAAGTAGGTTGATATGTAGGAGGTGGAGATGATTGATAAGTTGGTAGCGGAGCTTGTGTTGCTCCCAACCACACACGCAAGTATACGTGGTCGTACAAGTAATAAAATGATAAGTCGAGTGTCGAACCCATAGAGACTTATATCAACTACTCACTAACACACCAGTATTGTTATTCCGTCAAGCTAAATTCGAGTTCAAGAGTTTGCCTGTGCTAACTACAATTCTAAGTAATAACTAAATTAACAAGTAACGAGTTGATTGTTGTGTATTCAGTAGAGACAAGTATTTCAGGGTTGTGATTGATTCACCAATCGTATTGTGTTCTAATTAACTCTCCCTTTCATATAATTCACTCATGATTGCTAATTAATCGATAAATGCTCATAGCCTTCTACCGAAGTACTACTCACCTATTCTCAATAGATTAACGCCTATATTCCTATGAAATTAATCTATTAAGAATGCATTAAGATTACGATATTTAATTAAGCACGGTGATTAGGTATATTCCAATCCTAACCACAAATCCGCTCCCCCTAAGGGTTAAGATCATGCTTTCTTCAATTGTTCTCTAATTTAGACACGACTTTCCCAAGCATAGCATAGATAGTAAATAAAACCTAACTGCTGGCCAAACAATTAAGCAATTAAACACAGAATTTAAGAAACTACCATATATGAATGAATTATAATCAAGGTCTAGTTAATATCAAACAACAATGTTCATGGGTAAATTACAACTGCAGAACAATGGGTTTTAGCTACTCATACTAGTGTGCATCACAAATAGGTTCAATTTCATCACAAAATAGCAAAAACAAAGAGAAGAAAAGAAGAACTTGATAGTCCAAACTCCTCCTTGCCTCTTGCCACTCTATTTCCTCTACTAAACTATGAAAACCTTCATCAATTGACCTTGGGCGAGCTTGACTTTATATAGGTTAAGAGGGTTTCTTTCCATATTTCCAATTTTACCCCTAAATGATGCTTTTCTAGACCGGCTTCGAGGGAACTCACGCATCACTTCGCGCGTCTCTTTGCGCACCATTCTGCCTCAGCCTTTAACGCGTGCGAACTCCTGCGCGACTTCGCGCATCTAGGCCCGATTTTTTCCATTTTCTTGTCTCGTCCTTGTGCGCACTCAACTTCGAGGGGTCGTTTTTGCTCATAAATCATTCCAATCACTTCTTGAAAGCATCATATAATCTCCTCATCCTGCAATGTATACAAATCACAATTAGAGCCTATTTTTCATCAATTAACCATATTATGTCATTGGAATATCACTAAACGGAAGTATAAACAATAGCTAAATCACCTAGATTTCGCCTATTATCAACACCCCACACTTAATTCATTGCTAGTCCTCGAGCAATCACACTATACTCTCTAGAGAATCCTTCACTCAACCATTTCCACTAATGCATTACACCTAGAACAATGTACATACATTACGCCTAGCAGTGAACACTCCTAGCCTCAAAGCCGACTCTCAAGTGCCATGCAATATTCACACTTCCTCAAAGTACTCAACACAGAAGTCAAGACTTGCTTTTCCGTCACGAATCATATGCCCTCAAAATCATATCAACAAAAACTGAATTCAATCCACACATTTGAGTCATATACTCACATATATCAAGGAAAGCACTCACTCTCACCAAAGAAGTCACATGCATGCAATTGGTACCATAAGCTTGCCCTTAATGTAAATCTCTACTACTGTAGGCTAGCTCGACCGAAAATCAATTAGGACTTTTTCATGATTGTAATGTGGGCTAAGGGACGGGTAGGATATATTTAGGAATAGTGACTCAACCTCCTAAGCACTTTAACACATCACATGAGCAATTTTTAGCGCACATTTTTCAACCCACTTCTCATTCACAAACAATATCATCACCCAAATACTCCCTTCTTCTTTAAGCACTCTATTAATTCATACCCACTAGCTGGAACAAGACACAACATATTCATCTCCTTTTTTTTCAGTTTATTCTTCATGTCACTCAATTTTCGCTAGTGGTGTATTCGTTTACAAAAGAAGTGCACCTTTCTTCCTCTTATTGTTTCCACTCAAAAGCTACCCCACACTTATTTACTTCTTACTTCATTTAGCGCTCCTCTCACAGTAAAAGTGCTTTAAGAGGTAAAAGGATCAAAACAATGTCAATTAAGAACAAAAGGGTATAGGCTTGTAATGCGGGTGCCAAACAAGTCTCAAGGCTCAAAAGGTTTAGCTAGGGACAAATTTTATTTATGATAATCAATTAAGCTAAAAAATGTCAAAGAAAGCCTAAAATCATTTTTCAAACCAAGCATCACCTAAGATTTCGCTTCAACTCACATACCGGGCAAGTTCTAGACACAAGTACCATACATGGACTACACAAACACTCACCACACATGGCATATGACTCATTCAGATCAGCTCATCAAGGCTCTCCGTTACGAGCATTCAATTCAGTAACAAACATACATATTAAGGCACTTTCAGTGAAATTCAACAATTAGGACTAAGCATTACACTCTAGGGTCTATTGTGTTCAAGGTGTGTCAACGCTATGGGTTCTCTTTCAATTTATAGCTCGTAGCCCATTACCCTAATCTACAAATCAAAAGAAAACAAAAATAAAAAGTACATATGCCCGGTTCAAGCTAAAACCTTGGAAAAGAACCGAGGCCTAAAGAAAAACCACGGGGGAGTTGCTACACTACCTAAAAAAAAAATTCTTTTTGGTGTTTTCTCTAGACTCACTTCCCTTTAGAAAATTGTATAAAAGATCCATCATCAGGAAGAGCCTACAATTTTTCAGTACTCGACTCAATCCCTCAAGAACCCCCTCGAAAGGGATCCGTCGTCGGGCCGAGCCATTTATCTAAAATATGAAAATGACTCCTACTCAACAAAAACTATCAAGTCAAAATGAAACAAACAAAACAACCCATCAATTTATACAACTACATACAACATACAATGAAGGAGTCCCCACCCCACACTTAAAAATGAAGACATGTCCCCATGGCTTAAAATTTAAAAGAGCAGTGAGGTAAAGAGACTTCCCCGAAGCTTCAACCCTGGTCGAAAATGGTTTCGGGGTTCACGTTATATGCACGCCCCAAAGCTCGAAGCCAACTCATGAACATCTTTTCTGACTTTACTTGTCGGTCAGCTATCCCGTCCACACAAGTGCCCAACTCAGTCATGGAGGTGCGTATACCAGCCACCTCCTGCTCCAATGCGGTGTACCGGGACACTCAGGCAGTTCCTAAAGAGGACGTTGCTCCTGACAGTGCTGCTGGGGCTGGCTCCACATCTATCTATTCATCCTCTTCCTCCTCTGATGCATCAAAACCACTCTTATCCTCTCCTCCTGCAGCTGCCGCTGGGGCTGGCCCCGTGGTGTTCTTGCCAGGTCGAATCTTGTGGCATTTTTTTACCAGCCCGTCCACACGAGTATTTTTGGGCACCAACACTTGCCTGCAAAGCTTAGTCACCAAAGAGGGGAAAAAGAACCCATACTAGCGTTGGGGCACCGGATAAACATCTCGCCGTGGATAACTTTAGCCATGTCGAAGGGTAGACCTTTGACGAAACACCAAATCAATGCAGCTCAGGGTCCATTCACCTTTTTAGTATTTTTGGAGGGAATAAGGCGACTGTTAATCACATACAACCAGCTCTTCACCTCAGGAGTTAGGACAGGGGAGTGGAACTTCTCTCCGTGTTCCAGCCACTCCACCATTTTGCCGGGTGCACAAATTTAATCAAAGAAGCGCTCCCACTTGGCATCTGTTTGCTGTCGCCCCCACTCATTAAAGTACATATTGTCAGGCAGAGGATCGAGCAATTGATATGATGTTTGTATCGCCTCAATGGAGGCATCCATCGCCTTACAATGCACTGTGACCATATTGTTGACATGCTCTGGCATATTAGCATAGAATTCGCGCACAACCATTACATTAGCCTCCCCCGGCTTATCAATGAAGGCCTGCAAAACCCACTCCATCAACTCTGAATACATGTGTGGGCAGCGTTCCTTGACCGAATGGAGGTCAATGCCCCTCTCCGGAATTGGCTTTTTTGCGGTCTTCTCCATAAAACGGGTCTGAGCCTCAGGTAAGACAAATTTGTTGCTGTCATAGGGACGTGCATGGGCTTCCCTTTGAGTCCGAGATGTGACAGCTTGGCGGCTGGATGATGGACCTGTGGCTTGGCGCTTTCGCGATGGTGCCATAATACCTGCAAAACGTGAACACATTAGCTCAGCCCAACAAAAATAGTGTGACTTAATGCGGTTACTCAGACTTCACACGCAGAATTGGCCACAACTACATAATCATGCTCATTGAGACCTTTCCACAAACACCTTATGGGCATAGGCTCTCACAACTCTTTTCTAAGTGTCTTGCAAAAAGAGCCCCCCCACAAAATCTCATACATAACCCAAATCAAGTACCACCCACCCCACACTTACCACAAACTAACCCCACAACATATTTCACCAAGTTTGAACACCAAAATCACAAAAAAAACAACTATACTAATGGCATAAAATACAACACACAAAAATCTAAAAATAGAAGAAGAAAAGAAAGAAAAACTAAAAACTAGGGCTCATACCTAGTGAAGGAGAATGGGGAAGAAGGTGAAGGGGAATGAGGTCTTTGGGACTGCTTGGATTAGGGATGGGGGAGACTAGGGTTGTGGGAGGGGGGGGGTATGAGGAGTGTTTGTTTTGTTTTTGCTTTAGGCGTGAAGGAGAGTGAGGGTTTTGGGACTGGGTGTAAACGAAGGTTTTTTTTTTGGTTTTAATTTTTAGTCTAAAGGTCAAACACTAAAATAAAAAACAAATAAAAAGAAAGACTAAAAAAAATAAAGATACAAAACACCAAATGTTGGACGGGCGGGGCGCGAAGTGTCACATCTCTTTGCGCGTCCCAGGCAGAAGGTTTATCCCAAATGCGTGAACTTGTGTGTGAAGTATCGAGCTCGCGCACTTCTTCGCGCATTTCTGTTTGTTCCAGGCAGAATGTTTTGCCCAGGTGCGCGAAGTTGGAGCGAAGTCGCTCTTCTGGGTGTTTATTTTTGCATTTTTTTCACCTGTGTTGCTCTTGGCCGATGGTCTTTTCACTCACCTTCGTCACCTGCATTTATCAGTATGTTAAAACTCAAAATCAAACACTACTACTATCATTAGGTTGCCTCCCAACCAGCGCCTGATTTAACGTCGCGGCACGACTGTACACCATTACATCTAAAATTTCTACACCTATAAAAAACATGCGATACTCTCCCTATTCTAAGAGAAAAATTAAGAAGTTAAGCTAGGAAAGCAATAAAAGTTGTGTTGCCTCCCAACAAGTGCCTGATTTAAGGTCGCGGCACTACGCAGAGTCTCGCTTACTGATCAGCGAGTACAACCTTGGTCTTCTCATGATTAATCATTCCTCCCCAATAATGCTTGACTCTATGACCATTTACCAAAAATTTCCTTTCGCTATTTAAAGCTCGCAGCTCGATTGCACCATAAGGAGTAACTCTCAACACCTCAAACGGACTTGACCATCTCGACTTTAGCTTCCCAGGGAACAGCCGCAGTCTAGAATTGAATAGCAATACCTGTTGGCCTGGCTCAAAGTGACGCATCTTGATATGTTTGTCATGCCATCTTTTTGTATTTTCTTTATATAGATTAGCTTTTTCATAAGAGTGCAACCTGAACTCGTCTAATTCATTCAACTGCATAAGTCTTTTCTCACTTGCGGATTCAAGGTCCATATTAAGCTTATTAATGGCCTAGTATGCTTTGTGTTCAAGCTCAACGGGTAGGTGGCATGCCTTTCCCATAGACCAGCTTATAAGGGGACGCTCCAATTGGCATTTTATATGCAGTTCTATATGCCCATAGAGCATCATCCAACTTTGCAGCCCAATCTTTCCTATTCACACTCACCATCTTCTCCAATATTTGCTTGATTTCTCTATTTGACACATCGGCTTGCCCACTTGTTTGCGGATGGTATGATGTGGCAACTCTGTGGCGAAATCCATATTTAGCTAGAAGGGTATTCAACAATCGATTACAAAAATGAGTCCCTTCATCACTGATTAAGGCACGTGGAGTTCCAAATCTCGAGAATATGTTCTTTTTCACAAAAGCAGCTACCACCATGGCATCATTCATTGGAAAAGAAATTGCCTCCACCCATTTTGACACATGGTCAACGGCTAGCATGTTACGCCCCAAATCCGAGGGACATGACCGGCGATCGACCGGGTAGCCCCAGTCAACCGGACCTGGGTGCCTCTCCTACCCTATGTGTTACCCTGCATTTTTCATTACTTATTAGTCAAGAGAAATAACCATTTACAATCAAACACCTTTTTATTACAAAACATACATATGGTACATGACTCTTAGCGTGGTTCACACTTTACATAGCCCAACATACAAGGTACATATTACATAAGTTCATGACCCACATTTCTTGTCTACGGAGCCTCTAAACATGAAAAAGGGATGATAACGTACTTGCCGGTAACAAGGCTTCGGCTATACTTTATACAAATATCAAAATAAAAACCCAAAACAGAAGCGGCATGAGCCGCGCCGGGCCCCGAAAGGAAAGGGGCTCACCGATTCAGCTGACCGGAAGGGATGAAGAGCTACGGTCGGTGGACTGGAGTACCTGCTATGGATCCACCTACAATCATAATACGAATATAGCGCCCCCGGCAAAAGGGACGTTAGTACACTTGAATTGTACTGGTATGTATGAACAAACTTGCTCCAAGTAAACTCAAGCCATATATAAGTAGGTAACGGTAATAGAAACAACAATCAAATGTAAAAGAAAGGAACAATCAAGACAAACAAGTTTTCAATCTCTCCTATTTTCCACCTTCCACAATTCCACACCAATTATTCACAATTTACTCAAATGTTTATTTCGATAGTGATTTCGATCACTTTTCCACCCTTATTACCCCGTCCACCCTTATTACCTCAGCCACCCTTATCACCACAACCCACACCTTATAACTTTGTGTTGCGGCGCGCAACCCGATCCCACCGTATAGTCACAATCCACAAAAAACACAACAACAATCAACAATTCATAAGGATCAACAACACCACTTCTTAAGAAATAACAACAACAATTTACAAGTATTCCCATAACCATCAATACTATTTTCCTTCACATCCAACAACTCACATGTGATTTACATTACAATGACAATTGCCCACAATAAGCCCTAGATATGGTTATCACAGTTATTCCAGTTCCATCATTCATGATTTTCTTCCATCATTTGTTTCTCAACTCTTACCACGACACTCAATCAAACCAATCATAAGAATTCAACAGCAATCACAATTATACAAAATCACAATAATTTTCATGAATAAGCCACATAGATATCACATACCAAACATTCGTACACCAAACAAGGCGATTCTACAAAGACCAAAGTTAGCCATACATACCTGGAGCTAAGTTCCTTTCTAATTTATACTTCCAATTCACCAAAAATCTAGCAACGTCAATATAGTGCACAAATTAATACACATAACTTAGAATTAAAGTTCACAATTGCTACTTAAACTTATTTAGGTTATCAACCCCTCTTTGAACACTCCTTTACCCCTACCCCATCCCTCTCACTAGATTTTTGGTTTTAATAGACATGCATGAATGATTTCACCCATTATCTTCAAGGACCAATGCATGAGACTCCCCCCACCCACCCACTAGTTTAAACTAGAAATTCAATGATGAGGGTTAGGGATTTTACCTGTCAGAAAAGGGGTATGAAGATAAGCGTGAAATTTCACGGCCCAGATGGTTTTGAAGAACCAAATTTTGGATAAGATGACTTTCTCTCGCAAGACCCTTTCTTCCCTCTCTCTTATTTTGTTAAGAAAGATCGTTAAAATGAGGGGTTGGGGTGCTTTATTAAAAAGGGTCGGGTTCTAAAATTTAGAAAAATAGGAGCCCGTGCAAGATCTGCGGTCGCATTCTGCTATGGCAGAATTGAAATGCGGTCCACAGATTGGACCGTAGAAATACACCCAAAACTCTGAAGGGTCTGCTTGGGTCTGCAACAGGAATGCGGTCTGCATTCCTGTTATGCGGTCGCATTTTGCACCGTAGAATTGACCTCCACAAATCCTTGAGGAATTTATGCGGCGATTATGTGGTCCGCATATTGATTATGCGATCGCATATAGGACCACATTTTTCAACATCAATTTTGGCAATCATTTGCTACACTCTACGGCAGAAATGCAGTCCGCATAACTGATCTGCGAAAGCATTCTGGACCGCAAAATGGAAATTTTCTGGAAAATTTTGATTCTTTTGATTTTTAAGTGCAAAATCAGTAAAAAGGGTCCGAACCTTGGCACTACGAGCTACTACGTTTTGAGCACAAGATTTTACGGGGCCTTACATAGCAAAATGTATTAGTTTCCTCTGGACGGTGGAAATGGCCCTATAAAATCTATCCCCCACACATCAAAAAGCTTAACTTCTAGAATGTTATTTAAAGGCATCTCATGCCTTCTTGTGATTTTTCCCGTTCTCTGACATTCATCACACTTCTTAACGAATGCATGGGCATCCTTGAATAAAGTCGGCCAAAAGAGACCGGGTTGTAGCACCTTTGCAACTGTTCTATCTCTTTTATGATGGCCCCCATAAGGTGATGCGTGACAATCGTACAACATGAGTTCTACTTCTTTTTCAGGAATGCATCTCCTCATCAATTGATCAGCACATTGCTTGTACAAATAGGGCTCATCCCAGTAGTAAAAGTTCACATCATGTAAAAACCTCTTTCTTGCTTCAGATTCAATTTCAGGGATAAGTACCTGAGTCAAGAGATAATTCACTACCATGGGGGAGGGTCTTGGGTTATAGCAAAAAGTTGCTCATCGGGAAATACTTCTTTAATTTGGCCAGCCTCCTCCACGTGATTGTGATTTTCCAACCTTGATAAATGGTCAGCTACTTAGTTCTCTGTCCCCTTTCGATCTCATATTTTTACATCAAATTCCTGCAGCAACAAAACCCAGCGCACCAACCTAGCCTTAGATTATTTTTTGGTAAACAAATACCTGATTGCTGCATGATCGGAATGGACTATGACTTTCCTTCCTACCAAGTATGCCCTGTATTACTCAAAGGCCCACACCACAGCTAACAACTCCTTCTCAGTGGTGGTGTAATTCAACAGTGCATCATCAAGAGTCTTACTCGCAAAGTAGATGGAATAAAACACATTGTCCTTTCTTTGGCCTAGCACTGCCCCAATAGCAAGATCACTCGCATCACACATAAGTTCAAATGGTAAAGACCAATCAGGTGCTACAATAATGGGAGCAGTCACCAATTTCTTTTTAAGTTCTTCAAATACATTGAGGAAAGCATCATCAAAGTTGAAGATTACATCTTTTTCAAGCAGCCTGCACAAAGGAGTAGCAATTTTTGAAAAATCTTTAATAAAGCGCCGATAGAAACCCGCGTAACCCAAGAAACTCCGGACACCCTTCACTGAAATAGGTGGAGGTAATTTTTCAATCGCCTCCACCTTTGCTTTATCAACTTCAATGCCGCTCTTAGATACTCTATGACCCAACATGATGCCTTCTTGTACCATAAAATGGCACTTTTCAAACTCAGTACCAGATTTGTTTGTTCACAACGGGCTAGAACCTTGCTTATATTCCTCAAGCAATCATCATAAGACGACCCAAAAACTGAAAAGTCATCCATAAACACTTCCACGAATTTTTCCACCATGTTGGTGAAAATAGCCATCACACACCTCTGGAAAGTGGCTAGTGTATTAGAAAGACCAAACGACATTCGTTTGAAGGCAAAATTGTTGTAAGGATAAGTAAAATTAGTCTTCTCCTGATCTTTTTGGCATATGACAATCTGATTGTATCCTGAATAACCATCAAGGAAGCAGTAATTTTCATGCCCGGCTAACCTGTCTAGCATTTGATTGATGAAGGGAAGTGGGAAGTGATCCTTGCGAGTTGCCTTATTGAGCCTCCTATAATCAATGCAGACTCTCCATCCCGTAACAGTATGAGTGGGGATTAGCTCATTCTTCTCGTTCTCAACTACAGTCATTCCTCCCTTTTTGGGCACACATTGAACCGGGCTTACCCAGTTGCTATCAGAAATGGAAAAAATGATACCTGCATCGAGCAACTTGATTACTTCATTTTTCACCACCTCTTTCATGATAGGATTTAATCTTCTTTGCTGCTCTACATTGGGGCGGTGTCCGTCCTCTAAAAAGATTTTATGCATGCAAAATGATGGACTAATACCTTTGATGTCAGCTATAGTCCACCCAATGGCCTTTTTATGCTCGCGAAGGACTCTGAGCAATTTTTCTTCTTGAGTGTTGGTCAAGCTGGATGAAATAATTATGGGCAGTGTCTCAGAGTTTCCCAAATAAGCATAGTGCAAATGCGCTGGAAGGGGCTTGAGTTCTAGCTTCGGAGCTTCTTCAATAGATGGCCTGGGGAAGGTCAGAGTAACAGGCCTGTCCAACTCTCCAAATTTTCTAAACCCATGTACATAACCGCAGGACATATCTAGCACTTGCTCTATTTCTCCTATCCTTTCATCTTCACTATTTTCTACATCCCCAATCAATACTCGTTCAACAGGATCTGCAGGGCTCATATAGGATACAAACGATGTTGTATCACTCTCCACCACAGAGATCATGGATAACACTTCATAATGGGCTGGTAACTTCAGTGCTCATAAACATTGAATACCTCTACTCAGTCACCTACTCTCATCGTCATCTTTCCTTTGTAGACATCAATAATAGCTCATCCCGTGGCTAAAAATGGACGCCCCAAAATAAATGGGACTTCCTAATTAGGCTCGTAATCCAGGATAATGAAATCAGCAAGGAATATGAAAGAACCCACTTCAACTAGCACATCTTCAATCACTCCCTCAGGATGAGCAAGGGAGCGATTAGCTAACTGTAAAATAACTGTCGTTGGGCGTGGTTCACCCAACCCCAATTGTCTGAACATAGATAGCGGCATCAAATTGATGATTGCTCCAAGATCACATAAAGCTTACCCAACAGCATGTTTACCAATGGAAATGTGGATAGTGAAACTACCTGGATCCTTCAATTTCTGAGGTAAATTGCCTTGAATTCTGGAACTGCACTCCTCAGTGAGTGCCACAGTCTCGAACTCGGTCAGCCTCCTTTTATTTTCCACAATATCCTTGATGTACTTTGCATATTTGGGTACTTCTTGTAAGATGTCTACCAATGGAATATTAATTTGTACCTGCTTCAAGATATCAAGAAACTTTTTATACGCGACATTGTCTCTTAATTTCTGTAATCTTTGAAGTAATGGAGGTGGTGGCCTTGCAACCAATTGTGGGGGTTGCTCAGGCACCGCCTCTCCAGCTGGCTTATCTAGCTCCGTGGCTTTCTCTGATGTTAATTCTATAGTGGCTTGCCTATCATTAAAAGTCACTTGTTTCCGCTTTTTAGATAGAACGTCCTTGAGTTATCTCCCATTTCTCAACGACAGGGCATTAAGGGTCGCCCTAGGATTTGCTTCAGTGTCACTTGGAAGAGCTCCAGCTAGTCTAGTGTTTTGAGCCCTAGCAAGCTGTCCCATTTGACGCTCCAAATTTCTCACTGTTGTGACGAGAGCTTGTTGTTCATCCATCACTTTCTGAGATAGGGCTTGTTGTTCAGCCATCACCTTTTTCAACATGTCTTCAAGGTGACTTGTAGGACTCGCTTGTTGTTCACCCTGAGGTGGTCTAAATTGTTGTTGTGGTGCTTGAGGCCTGTACTGATTCTGAGTGCCCTGGTTTCCACCCCAAGAGAAGTTTGGGTGGCTCCTCCAATTGGGATTGTAACTGTTCCCATATTGATTTTCTTGGCTCCTATTTGAATTTCCCACAAAGCAGACAGACTCTGGGTTGGCAGGGCATATGTCACTCGTGTGTCCCTCTCCACATATTTCACAAAAATCTTGAACCTGTTGTATTGGTTATACTAGTTATTTGTTGATATTCAAGTTCAACTAGTTGATTTGATTGGTCAGTGTGGCAATCTGTGCTGATAGTGCTGAGACGATATCTAACTCAAGAACCCCTGCAGACTTTTGCACTGTGTGTCTGCCCATCTCTCCTTGCCAATCCGGATTGCTCTTGGAGAATTTGTTCAACAATGCATATATCTTGTCAAAGCTTTTCTCCAACACCTGACCCCCAACTACAACATCTACCACGTTCTTTGTTTCAAAATGTAGCCCCTCTATGAAAGTGTGAGCTAACACTTCATTCATGTGATTGTGATGAGGACAGTTTTTGAGTAGCCCCTTAAACCTCTCCCAAGCTGAGTATAAAGATTCTCCCGCTTTTTGTTTTAAGGCAACTATCTCACTTCGGATCTTTGTAGTTTTGCCTGAAGGAAAGAACCTTACCATAAATTTTCTTGCCAAGTCATTCCATGTTGTAATGGAATTAGCTGGTTCTGCCTTTAGCCATCACTTAGCCTCGCCCAACAGAGAGAATGGAAAAAGTAAGAGCCTTACATAATCTGGAGTGACCCCTTTAGTGATATAAGTATCACTAATCTCCAAGAAGTTCAGAATATGCTGTTGTGGATCCTTGTGTGGAAGACCAATAAATTTCCCGTTTGCATAAAGCAGCTGTATCATGCTTTGTTTCAGCTCAAAGTGCCCAGTGATCCTGGGCTTCACTATACTGGAGGTGACATTAGCAATGCTGGGCATCGCCACCTTCTGAACAGCCATGGGTTGCTCCTCTGCCATGTACAGAGAAAATTGAGCAAGCGCCTGAATATTATTTGCGTCCCTTGCTTCCCTGAACCTCCTGTGAAATGTTCTCTCAGGTTCCGGATCAAAGCCTTGAAGTCGGTCCTGGCTTCTGATCCTACGCATTCAATGAAAGTTCCTGAGATCCGAGAAACAATCGAGTAACGTTAGACTCGACGAAATAAACAATTAAAGCCAAAAACTAGCAAGTAGCTAATATTAAGTCCCCGACAATGACGCAAAAAACTTGTTGCTCCCCACTGCACACGGAAGTATACATAGTCGTACAAGTAATAAAATGATAAGTCGAGTGTCGAACCCACAGATTCTTATATCAACTACTCACTAACACACCAATATTGTTATTCCATCAAGCTAAATTCGAGTTCAAGAGTTTACTTGTGCTAACTACAATACTAAGTAATAACTAAATTATCAAGTAACGAGTTGATTGTTGAGTATTCAGTATAGACAAATATTCCAGGGTTGTGATCGATTCACCAATCATATTGTGTTCTAATTAACTCTCCCTTTCTTATAATTCACTCATGGTTGCTAATTAATCGATAAATGCTCTCATAGTCTTCTCCTGAAGTACTACTTATCTATTCTCAATAAATTAACGCCTATATTCCTATAGAATCAATCTATTAAGAACGCATTAAGATTATGATATTTAATTAAGCACGGTGATTAGGTATATTCCTATTCTAACCACAAATTTGCTCCCCCTAAGGGTTAAGATCATGCTCTCTTCAATTCTTCTCTAATCTAGACACGACTTTCCCAAGCATAGGATAGATAGTAAATAGAACCTAAGTGTTGGCCAGACAATTAAGCAATTAAACATAGAATTGAAGAAACAACCATATATGAATGAAATATAATCAAGGTCGAGTTAATATCAAACAACAATATTCATGGCTAAATCACAACCCCAGAACAATGGGTTTTAGCTACTCATACTAGTGTGCATCACAAATAGGTTCAATTTCATCACAAAATAGAAAAAACAAAGAGAAGAAAAGAAGAACTTGATAGTCCAAACTCCTCCTTGCCTCTTGCCTCTCTATTTCCTACACTAAACTATGAAAACCTTCATCAATTGACCTTGGGCGAGCTTGACTTTATATCAATTGACCTAAATCCGGCTAGTCAGTTTCTTAAGTTCCTCGACCAATTTCCTAATAAGCAAATTCTTTTCATCAGACTCAGGTGTGTATAAGATAGGTTGGGTGGAGTGTGGCATGGTCTCCACGTAGATATGATTGTTATGGTGGATGATGTATGGGTGCGGAAATGGTTGTTTGTAGAGTTCTGAGGTTCTGGGATAAGTAGTGGAGTGTTGTTTGGGGTATGGCAGGTGTTACATTGGTTCTTTGTAAGAGTAGAGTGATGATGAGGTGCGGGATGATGTTGTTGTTTTGGGATATTTTGAAGAGGTGTAGGGTTTTGAGCATTGGGGAAGTTGATGTCTGGGGCATTGAGGGAAAATGACAGGTTTGCCAGATTTTGAACCTGATCGAGCTCTTCTTAGAATTTCAATAGTTTCTATTCAAGCTATGACACATTCTCATTAGGAACCCGAATACCCTAGCAATTAGTGGCCTCTACCCGTTCAACTATGTTCTCCTTCCTGGTATTTGTTTAAATCTTCTATTTTATTCTTTCCTTTCGAGGGACTAGGAAGAGGAGTGGGTGGAGGGCCCCTGGATCTTGTGAAATAAGATGATGATGGCAGAGTTCACAAACTAACCTTTGGGGAGGGGAATAAAAAGAAAGAAAACAAAAACAAAAGGTAATCAAGTCAGTGAGGATTATAAAAAGTATTAAAATATTTAAACATATAGTGCGGGAATGTGAAGCGTATCATAATTTGGGAACCTCTTAGTGCCCGAGGTACGCCTAAGGACAAATTTATTCGGAGAACTTAGAATGCTAAATGCCTCATTTTATTGATAAGAATAGACGAGTCCCAAAACGACACTAAATAAGCAAGAAATAAAGGTCATTAATGGTCATTGGCCTTATTACATTCATAAAGAAAAAAAAAAGTAAATTCCTATCTATTTGGTCCCAGAAGAACCTTCCCCAGACTCGACATCCTTGGCTCTTACAGCTTCCCCAATTCGCGAAGTCCCAACAACAGGTATGCTCTAGCTAGATGTCCACAAAGATGAACATGACCCTTTCACAATCCTAAAATAAGGTAGCAGCCTCTATTATCATGTTGATAGGATGGATCTCCGGGAGGGATGGTAGATTACCCAGATATTTTCTAACGAGGGTTTTGTCACTAGAATGTAAATTTTCCCACCAACTCAGCAATCTTGGGTGGATATTGGTGACCATGCCGAATCTGGGGACTTCGTGCCTCATATTTCTACAAGGCAAACAAGGTTATGCCCTTACCCCCCACCAGACTCGACTATTTAACATCAACAATTAGCATGAAGCATTTAGTTCTCAAAATAAATGCACAGAACGTAATGAGTTCAGTTTGGGGAAACCTAGTGGACTTTTCGACAAGGATATCTTAAAATCTATTGTGCGGACAACACTTTTAGCCTGGCTGGTTTTGACCATGATGCATGCAACAACAATAATAGAGTAAGGTTTATATGGGGTTTTAGACTGGTACCCTTGAGCAGATAACTCAAGGGGAAAGACATGGAACCATCGACTGCACCGCTGATCGACTAGTTTTACTGCAAATAAGCCTTTCCAAATTTAGGGGGTTATGATATAGGAAGAGCACAACCACTCATCAATCATTGCTATAGTATTTTGTTTGGAACAAGTGGAGTATGAGGTTGAGCATGATTATGCGATAATTAAAAGCATATTTTCATGTATTTGCATGTTAAGAAAGAGATAAATACAACAGTTTTATAATTAAAAACAGTTACAAAGGAAGGAAACAAGAAAGATACTTCAGTTTGGTTTTGAAGAAGAAGTTAAATGCTTAAAGGAATTAAACAAATAATTGCACATGGGAGTACAAATTCACAAAAGCGATCTGAAATGGTAAAAGCCTAAAAGTACCCAGCAGAGTCGCCATGCTGTCGCACCCCTTTTTTTCTCATGAAATCGGGTTTATGAAATTTTGGTTGAGACAACTCGTTCATTTTGGGAAAGGGGTTTTCATTTTGAAGAGTCTCCGCCTAACTATTTAAGGTGTGTTAGGGCACCTAGAGGGTTCGTTTATAACTACATCTGGTAAACAGAAACAGGGTAAGGGCTTGAAATTATCCTAAAGAGAAGGTGTTAGGCACCCCTCAAGATCCACCAGTGTGGTTCCCGGCCAAACAACTTTTGTGTATTTGTACAATTTAGCAAATAAACAAGTATGGATCAAATAATAGGGGATTTAAGTTTAAGTACATAGATGTTTAAAAAACAATTAATGAAAAGCAAGATTTTGAAAAGAATTACAATCTAAGCATATTTGTAAATGTAAAGGGGTATCCTAGGTTTGTTTATAATATGGATCACATCAATGCAATACCCGGTATGAGACTCCTCAAAGAGGGGCTACACGTGGTATCAACACACCGGTCATCATATCCATATCTACCCTTTCCCACCCTATAAAGGTAATTAAAGTGAGGGTTGGTCTCGACCCCTATTGCACGCTGTTACCCATCCCTTCCTATTAGTCCCAGAGGAATTTAGGACGCCTATCCTATAAAAAGGGGGTTCTAGGACGACCCTCAGGTTTAAAGGTAAAATACTAAGGTGACACATAATAAACAGATAGGACTTCAATTAAAGGGGAGCATGGAAGACAAATAAAAGGCCCATATATACCTTCACACATATTATACATAAACAACATGACTCATACACAATTAAGTTTTAAATTCAGATCATAAGCATGGTATCTAAGTGATAACAACAGAGTAAGATTTATTACATAACATAGAGAGGAAGTCCTAATCAGGCTTGCCTACTGATTTTAACATGGTGACAGTTAAACACTAATCACAAAGATAGTTATGGTTTTATTTTAAAGTTGATTACCTCACGCTTGCCTATGCGTAAAATAATATATAGCAGTTATTCAAATTTGTTAATAATTCCAGGTTGTTATACCTAATAGCATGCAATTCTAAATATTGCAAACATCCAAAGACTAATTACCAGTTTGTTTAGAACAGGAGGACTGTTTATACATCTATATGTAGACTAGTGTGATTGAATAAGTGCGATCCTATAGCATGATGTCTAATGCAGCGTGATGCATAATACCTAAATAGTATTTCTAAATGCACATCAAATTATGCACAGCTTCAAAATGGGCAGGAGTGATAGTTTTGATGTTTTTTACCTAAAGCAGGATTTCTAAGTGCGGAGAATGGTTGTAATATGGTGAGTGCATGAATAACAAATTGTGTTAACACATTTTTCCTAAGGCATAATTTCTAAGTGAAATTTCAGAACACATTAACATGGGCAGAATCATATAATAGAAGCTTATTTTATTGTTATTATCTACCCTATAGATAGGATTTCTAAGTGTGGATGAGATGTTGAAAACAGTACATATAAATCCTAAATAGCATGATATCTAATGCATGGCATGCTTGGCATTTTGTACCTAAACATGGCAGCTATTGCGTATAGAGAAAGTGAACCTAGCAACATGATTTCTACCCTGGATTATACTACAGCATGCATCTTACCCACCCTTTTTCCCTATCCAACCCCAGAGTCATTTATAAATAGCTATTACAGGCCTTTGAATAGGAATTACATAACTAAAAATAAAGAAAAAAATAAGAATTTAATTATAGGGAGCCTACAGAATAGGCCCAAGTCTCCAGGTCCTCAATGCCAAGCATTGTTTCATAACCTTTCTCATAATCTGGGTATGTTAGAGTTCCCTAAGGATCTCAAGGGCTCTCAGTGTCATGACCCAAACCCCGGTCGTGATGGCGCCCAATACCTTGTTAGGCAAGTCTGACCATTTGAACATTTCCAACCCAATTATTAAACTTAAAATACCAATTAAGCAAATATTTTCGAACTGATAGTAATAGAAACAGTGCAGAATCCACAATAATAGTAATAACAGCCCATAACAGATCTGGCGTCGCAAGTCAGAACCTCTAAATACAACTGGACATCATCCTATACATAAACAAGTCTAGTGCAGGAGTAAAAGAAATGACAAAAGGAGAATCGGGTCCTGCGGACCCGGTAGCTACCTCGATGACTCCGATACTGAACTGAGCAGTAGCAAATAATCTCAGCTAAACCTCTGGGATACCTGTATCTGCACACAGGGTGCAAGGAGTAAAGTGAGTACTCCAACTCAGTGAGTAATAGCAATAAATAACTATTGAAAATAAGAAATCCGGTAAGAATAATACACAGTTCTATAATCAATAGTAAGGGCAGTAAATATTCGCTAAACTGGGAAATCTAGTAAAAAATCTCCTACAGTCCGACAATTTACCAACACTGCTGCGGCGCGCATCCCGATCCACACCTAGTACTGCTGCGGCATGCAGCCCAATCCAATATAATATATATAATGTTGTGGCGCGCAGCCCGATCCAATAATAATAGTTGACTGCGCTCACCAGGGGTGTGTGCAGACTCCGGAGGGGCTCCTTCAGCCCAAGCGCTATAATACTGCGGCGAGCAGTCTGATCCATATAATATATCACTGTGGCGTGCAGTCCAATCCATATAATATATCACTGCGGCGTGCAGTCCGATCCATATAATATATCACTGCGGCGTATAGTCCGATCCATATATAATATACTACTGCGGCGTGCAGTCCAATCCAATACATGTATATGTATATACTGCTGCGGCGTGCAGCCCGATCTGGTATATATATCAAATACTCTCACTATGGGGTCCTTGACCCCTCTCAGTCAATATAGACTTGGCCTCTCGGGCCCACTCAGCTAAGACAGGGCATTCAACCCTAGGTATTTCTCATTTAGAGTTCAATTTGCTAATACCAGTTCATATTATGTTCTACAGTTTAGGATATGACTGAGAGTATGTGTTCAACAGGTAAAGTGAGGTCAATTTGCTCAACATGCTCCCTAAGGGTTCTACAGATCGGCACAAGGCCTCAAACATGGCAAGTAGCCCAGAATATACGGTTATAAGCTCAGTCTCAGTCAAAAGTACAGTAAGTCCTCAATCGGGATGGATCGAGTCCAAATACCTAGCAATAACATCACCACGCTCATCATTCGGTGCGTATCATCTCAACATAGCACCACATAGTGCAAATACGGGGTTTCAAATCCTCAGTATATCATTCATAGCCATTACTCACCTCAAACCGGCCAAAATCCTAGCTCACCTTGTGCTTTCCTCGCAAATCGACCTCCTCGAGTGTAGAATCTAACCAAAACCACAAGGAATAGGTTATAATAAGCTAATGGGACATAACCCAATTGAAAGAACTCGAAAAACACCCAAAAACACGAAGTTGGCAAAACCCGAGCCTCGGTCCCACTTCTTGAAAAATTACAAAATTCATATACCGGATTGCTCGTCTCGCCACGAGTCCGTACATATAAAATTCATCAAAATCGGAGTTCAAATGGGCCATCAAATCCCAAATTTGCATTCCAAAAACCAAGCCTTAGTTTCTTCAATTTTTACCCAAATTTCAGAGAATTAAAGGATGATTCTTCAATTAATTGGTGTCTCTAGGCCACGAAACTTACCTCCAATCACTTCCCATCGAAATCCCCTTCAAAATCTACCAACAAGCTCTCAAGGTGGTGCAAAAATGGAGGAAATATGAGATAGGTCGCGGATGAAATGTTATTAAAACCCTTCTGATCGCCCAGATATTACCCTATGCGATCGCAGCCCTGCTATTGCGATCGCATAGCATAAATTTCAAACTTCCAGATTTCCTCTTATGCGATCGCACTACAACCCACGCGTTCACATAGCACAATTCACTGCCAGGAACCCCAGGCCCAAATACACTACGCGATCGCAGCCTCCCATATGCGAACGCATAGCCCAAACTTTCGAACCTATGCGATCGCCCTGCCTATTACATAATCGCATAGAAAAAAATTGATCCTCTTCCAAAACCTCCTATGATATCGCAATTCTCCCCATGCGATCGCATAGAGAAATTCTCTACAACACTTCAACAGCAAAATCTGCTATCTTCCAAAACCAAAAATAGTCTGTTTGATCACCCGAAATCACCCTGAGGCCCCGGGGACCTCAACCAAAAATACCAACCTACTCCAAAACATCATACGAACTTGTTACAATCATCAAAACACGTTAAACAACACCAAAATTATCAATTCACCGTGGATTCAAACCTAAGTTAAATAAAACTTCTGAAACTCGCATTCGATAAAAAACCCGACCAAACAACGTCCGAATGACCTGAAATTTTGCACACATATACAAAATCACCCAATGAAGCTACTGCAACTCTCGGAATTCCATTCTGACCCTCGGATCAAAATCTCACCTATCAACCGAAATCCGCCAAAATTCAAACTTCACCAATTCAAGCCTAATTCTACACCGGACCTCCAAATTCAATTCTGATCGCTCTCCTAAGTCACAAATCATCCCCCGAAACTAACCGAACCACCGAAACTCACATCCGAGCCCTCTAACTACATAGTCAACATCCGATTGACTATTCTACAACAAGCTTCCTTCTAAGAGGCTAAGTGCCTCATTTCCAACTAAAACCAATCCAACTCTATCCGGTCAACTCAAACACTGATATTAAATCATAGAGGGACATAATATGGGGGAAACGGGGAGGTAACTCACGTGAAGACGGGCCGTGTCATCACATCCGCCCCAACTAAAACAAACGCTCGTCCTCGAGCGGGTCAAGAAACATACCTGGAGTCTCAAATAGGTGGGGATATCTACTCCGCATCTCCTGCTCAGGCCGACCTCTCCACTGCACCTTCACTGAAGCAATATCCTTGGACCTTAACTTTTGAACCTGTCTACCCAGAATAGCCACCGGCTCCATGTCATATGACAAATCATCATCCAGCTGGACCGTGCTGAAATCCAACACATGAGACGGGTCCCCAACATACCTCCGGAGCATAGACACATTGAATACCGGATGCACACTAGACAAGCTGGGTGGTAAAGCAAGCTCATATGCCACCTCTCCAATCCTCATGAGTATCTCAAAAGGCCCAATAAACCTCGGGCTCAGCTTCCCTTTCTTCCCAAACCGCATGACACCCTTCATGGGCGAAACCTTCAACAAGACCTTCTCGCCTACCATATAAGACACATCACGAACCTTCCAGTCTGCATAACTCTTCTGGCGCGATTGTGCTGTACGAAGCCTCTCCTGGATCAACTTCACCCTCTCTAAAGCATCCTGAACCATCTCAGTCCCCAACAATCTAGCCTTACCGGGCTCGAACCGTCCAACAGGAGATCTACACCGCCTACCATACAATGCCTCATACAGGGCCATCTGAATACTCGACTGATAACTGTTTTTGTAGGAAAACTCTACAAGTGGCAAAAACTCATCCCATAAACCTCCAAAATCAATAACACAGGCACGCAACATGTCCTCCAAAATCTGAATAGCGCGCTCAGACTGTCCGTCCATCTGAGGATGAAATGTTGTGCTCAACTCTACCTGCGTACCCAGCTCCCGCTGAAATACCCTCCGGAACTGAGAAGTGAACTGAGTACCTCTATTCGAGATAATAGACATTGGGACCCCATGCAACCTGACAATCTCCCGAATAAAGATCCCTGCCAGCCGCTTCGATGAGTAAGTAGCACATACTGGAATGAAGTGCGAGGACTTGGTCAGCCGATCGACAATCACCCAAATTGAATCAAGCTTCCTCGAAGTCCGAGGGAGACCACTCACGAAATCTATAGTAATCCTCTCCCATTTCCACTCAGGAATGACCATACGCTGAAGAACACCGCCCGGTCTTTAATGCTCATACTTGACCTACTGACAGTTGAAACATCGAGCTACATAACTCACAATATCCTTCTTTATCCTCCTCCACCAGTAATGCTATTTCAAGTCCTGATACATTTTCGCGGCACCCCGATGAATGGAGTACCGCGAGCTGTGAGCCTCCTCTAGTATCAACTCCCGAAGCCCATCCATATTGGGCACGCAAATCCGGCCCTGCATCCTCAATACACCGTCACTATCAATAGTTATGTCTCGGGCATCATCATGCTAAACTCTGTCCTTGAGGAAAAGAAAACATGGATCATCATACTGACGCTCTCTGATGCGGTCATACAAGGAGGACCGAGAAACAATGCAAGCCAACACCCGACTCGGCTCTGAAATATCTAATCTCAACATCCGATTGGCCAACGCCTGAACATCAACTGTAAGGGGCCTCTCCCCAACTGGGATATACGCCAAGCTGCCCATACTAACCGCCTTCTGGCTCAAAGCATCTGCCACTACATTGGCCTTCCCCGGATGATACAATATGGTAATTTCATAATCCTTAAGAAACTCAAGCCACCTCCGCTGTCTCAAATTAAGATCTTTCTGTTTGAACAAATGCTGAAGGCTGCGATGATCATTATACACCTCACAAGAAACTCCATACAAGTAGTGCCTCCAAATCTTCAGAGCATGGACTATAGCTACTAGCTCCAAATCGTGCATAGGGTAGTTCTTCTCATGAGGCTTCAACTAACGAGAAGCATATACAATAAATCTACCCTACTGCATCAGCACACATCCGATGCCAACTCTCAAGGCATCACAATACACGATGTAGGAACCTGAAGCTGATGGCAATATCAATACTGGAGCAGTGGTCAAAGCTGTCTTGAGCTTCTAAAAGCTCTCCTCACACTCCTCATACAGCAGAAAGAGAGCACCCTTCTGAGTCAACTTGGTCAAGGGTGACGCAATAGAAGAAAATCCCTGAACAAACTGGCGATAATACCCTGCCAACCCAAGGAAACTATGAATCTCAGTGGCTGAGGTTGGTCTAGGCCAACTCTGCACTGCCTCTATCTTCTTTGGATCAACCTGTATACCATCATTGGACACCACGTGTCCCAGAAAAGCCACAGACCCAAGCCATAACTCACACTTGGAGAACTTCACATAAAGCTTCTCCTCCCTCAATCTCTGCAATACTACTCTCAAATGCTGGGCATGCTCCTCCTAGATACGCGAATACACCAGGATGTCATCAATAAACACAATCACAAAGGAATCCAGATACGGCCGAACACGCTATTCATCAAATGCATGAACGCGGATGGGGCATTAGTCAGCCTAAAAGACATAACTAGAAACTCATAATGCCCATATCTCATCCTGAAAGTTGTCTTCATAATATCAGAATCCCTGATCTTTAGCTGGTGATAGCCTGATCGATGATCAATCTTCGAGAATACCCTCGCTCCCTGGAGATGATCAAACAAGTCATCAATACGGGGTAGTGGACACTAATTCTTCATTGTCACCTTGTTCAGCTGCCTGTAATCAATACACATTCTCATTGAGCCATCTTTCTTCTTCACAAGTAAGACCGGTGCACCCCACGGTGACACACTATGACAAATAAACCCCTTATCTAGGAGTTCCTAAAACTGCTCCTTCAATTCCTTCAACTTGGCTGGTGCCATACGATAGGGAGGAATAGAGATAGGCTGAGTGCCCGACACCAGGTCAATACCAAAATCAATATCCCTATCCGGCGGCATGGCCGGCAGGTCCGATGGAAACACATCCGAAAAATCCCTCACAACGGGAACAGAATCAAGGCTGGGAGTCTCAGCTCCAACATTCCTCACAAATGCCAAATATGATAAGCATCCCTTCCCAACCATCTGTTGGGCCTTCAAGAAAGAGATTACCCTGCTGGGTACATAATCAATCATGCCATGCCACTCGATTCTCGGAATACTTGGCATAGCCAATGTGACTGTCTTGGCGTGATAGTCTATAACTGCATGGCACGGTGATAGCCAATCCATGCCCAGAATAATATCGAAATCTACCATGCTCAATAGCACCAAGTCAACTTGGGTCTCCAAACCCCCAATAGTAACAAGACAGGACCAATATACATGGTCCACAATAATAGTATCGCCCACCGGGGTAGATACGTGCACAGGTAACACAAGACACCCTCGGGTCGTACCCAAATGATGAGCAAAGTATGAAGATATATAGGAATAAGTAGAACTGGGATCAAATAAAACTGAGGCATCCCTATGGCAGACTGAAATAATAACTATGATAACAGCATCAGAAGCAACAGCATCTGACCGGCCCTGAAGAGCATAGAATCGAGCCTGACCACCACCCGATCGGCCTCCCCCTCTGGGGCTAACCCTAGCTGCCTGACCCTCACCCCTAGCTGGCAGGGCGGGTGCTGAAGATACTGGGCCAGAAGATGAGGGCTGGCCCCTCTGCTGAGATGAACTAGATGCACGGTAGGGACACTCCCTCCACATATGCCCAAACTCACCACACTTATAGCAACTCCCGAGTGCTGGGGGCTGGGACTGAAGGGAACCCCTCGTGCTAGAGTGGCTAGCTGATGAACTCGGCCGGGATGAACCCTGAATAGATGGGGCATGAGACGAACTCTGCGCTGGAAGTGCACTAAGAGATGGCTGACTCTGCCGAGAACCCTGATAACCCTGACCAGAAGATGACCCACGGTACTCTGAGCGAGTTGGCTGAGGAGGCCTGAAAGAACGACCTCTACTCTGCTAAACCTGGCCCCTAGACGGAGCACCACTGAAGGTACCTGATCCACGAGGCCTCTTGGCCTCCCTCTCCTCTCTCTCCTGACGGCGAGCCGTCTCAATATCACGATCAATATCCACTGCATCCTAAATATACGAATGGGATAAATGAGTCCGTCCGCAAATCATCTAATCCTCTCCTGATCAGTCAGAACCATCCATGGAGCATAACGAGCTAACTCTAAGAACCTCACCTCATACTGCGTCACAAACATATCTCCCTGACGGAGCCACTCAAACTGCCTACGCAGCTCCACCCTCTGCGACCGTGGTACCCACTTCTCCAGAAAATAGTGGAGAACTCCTGCCATGACAACGACGCTGCACCTGCCGGCCTACGGTGCTCATATGCCTCCCACCATGTAAAGGCTTCTCCTGAGAATTGAAAGGTGGTACATGATACCCCGCTCGACTCTAAGATCATTGTTGTCTGAAGCATATGTCGACACTTGTCGAGAAAACCCTAGGCATCCTCTCGTAGAACACTGCTGAATGTAGGAGGTGAGAGCCTGCTGAACCTCTCAAGACGATGCTGCTCTTCGTCTGGTATCACTGGAACCCCATCGCCCTGAACCGGGACAACCGGCTGAACTGGGGCAACTGGCTGAACTGGGGCAACCTACTGTGTCGTGGCGCCTCTGGTATCTGCAAACCCTGCACTACCTGCTCAGAAGTGCAAGCTGCGGGGGTATGATGACCACCCCCGGTCTGAGATGTAGCTGCGGCGGTAGTGGCCGAGACTGCCTGAGCCAGGCTAGTGCAAACCGATAAAATCTGAGCTAGGGCCTCCTGAAGACCCGAAATCACAATAGGCATAGCTGGTGCCTGAGCAGGTGCTGCTGGAATCTGTACAGTTGGAGGATGATCCTGAGTGGGGGCAACTGGTGGGCCAACTGGTGCTGCCCTTGGTGCTCTGCCTCGACCACGACCACGGCCGCATCCACGGCCTCTAGTGGGTGGAAATGGTGGTCGTCCGCCATGTCCGGTAGTACGTGTTCTCGCCATCTGCAAGAGAATAGAATACAGAAGTTTAGTTCTCGGATCAGCAAAGTCGCACGACAAGAATTTCAAGAATATGAAGTTTTTCCTAAAGGTTCTGCAGCCTCCCGAGGATAAGTACAGACGTCTCCATACAGATCCGCGAGACTCTACTAAACTAGCTCATGACTCGCGAGACCTGGTAACCTAGGCTCTGATACCAACTTGTCACGACCCAAACCCCGGTCTAATGGTGCCCAACACCTTGTTAGGCAAGCCCGACCATTTGAACATTTCCAACCCAATTATTAAACTTAAAATACCAATTAAGCAAAGATTTTCAAACTGATAGTAATAGAAACAGTGCGGAATCCACAATAATAGTAATAACAGCCCATAACAGATCTGGCGTCGCAAGTTAGAGCCTCTAAATACAACTGGACATCATCCTATACATAAACAAGTCTAGTGTGTGAGTAAAAGAAATGACAAGAGGAGCAATCGGGTCCTGTGGAAGCCGGCAGCTACCTTGATGACTCCGATACTGAACTGAGCAGCAGCAAATAATATCAACTAAACCTCCGGGATACCTGTATCTGCACACAGGGTCCAGGGAGTAAAGTGAGTACTCCAACTCAGTGAGTAATAGCAATAAATAACAACTGAAAATAAGAAATTCGGTAAGAACACTACACAATTCTATAATCAACAGTAAGGGCAGTAAATATTCGCTAAACAGGGAAATCTAGTAAAAAATCTCCTACAGTCCGACAATTTACCAACACTGCTGCGGCGCGTAGCCTAAGCCACACCTAGTACTGCTGCGGCGTACAGCCCGATTCAATATAATATATATAATGATGCGGCACGCAGCTCGATCCAATAATAATAGTCGACCGCGCTCACTGGGGGTGTGTGCAGACTACAGAGGTGCTCCTTCAGCCCAAGCGCTATAATACTGCGGCGTGCAGTCCGATCCACACAATATATCACTGCGGCGTGCAGTCCGATCGATATAATATATCACTTCGGCGTGCAGTCCGATCTGTTATACCCCATTTTAACACGGGTCAAATTAGAGTATACCATATAGGCAATTCCGAATTTGACTAAAGTTACAGAGTCGCCACCTAATTAATTATGGTGAATTAGGACGCCTAATATTGATTAAATTAATTTAAAGTATAACTCTATTATTGGTCTATTTAACCTAAAGATTCTAGGTAAGGGTTCTAGTTATCTCAAAAGGAAGGGGTAAGGCACCTTTTAAGATCCATTAAAAAAAATGGTTAACCGACCAGACTTAATTTAATTATGGCTAAGTGTAAATTTAACTATGTTTGCAGCCCATGTATAAAATTAATTTGAGAAAAAGTACCTTGTAAGTCCCAAGTTAACTTAAAGTAACAGTTAGTGAAATGCAGAAATCTAGAGTTTAAATTGCAGATGTAAAACGCAATTATATCGCTAGAAAACTCCTAGGTTCAAATGTGGAAATATGCATAAACCAAAAAAACAACTACTTCACTTTATAAGAAGATTTGTCATGTATTCTAAGAAATATGTTACGTTTTTACTTAGCCAAGGGGGAGCTTTAAGGAGCTATTATCTGACATGAAAACTGCATTTTGATTTAAGATAGTGACAACCCCAAAATATCAATCGAAATTAACATGCATCTGTAGCTAATTTCTTAACTTGGTGAAATACCCTAAATGGTAAACATTAACTGTATGCTTCTCTAATCACCTGAACCAAAAATCAAATAATGTCAGGACAATCTAAGTTTAAGAGCAAATAACTAAAAGTAGATAAATAATCGAAACAAAACTAAGCAGAATGTAGTATTTAAAGAAGACATTTGGATAAGGATTATAGCAGAATGTTTGTGCCCCTCTCTTGTTTTTCTGTTTGGATGCACTAAACAGAGGGCGAAGGACGTGATGAATGTTGTAGATGTGGGTTCTCGGGCTAGCAGCAACACCAAGTCTCAACGCGAGACTCAAGAGCGGCTCCCATGTGTTTATGCAAAACAGAAAAGAAATAAAGGAAATTAGCAAGGAGAATTCCATTCTTGACATTGTGGATATAGGCAGTAAGTAAGTAGGATAAAGAAAGCAATGTAACATTAAATTTTGAACCATTAATAAAGCAAAGAAACTTCTATACAGTGTACCCTCCATGATAGAAACGATTTAAGCATGTATCCATTTTTATACTTGAAAAGAAACAACATTTGACATACTGAAATTGAAGTATACAAACTTTACTACACTATTAATGCAACACAGTATAATCATGACAAAACTTATTACTTTTTCAAAGTAATTTCTATTCAAAATTGTTACCTAACTATATTGAGTTCCATGTGGTAAGTTAACTGACTATCTATCGGAAGATCTTTTAAAAGTAACGGGAAACAAAGAGGATTTATTTACCTCTTCTAGTTATTGAATCCTAATAGAACATGGTATCTAGCTATTTCTAAAATAGTCTTTTCTACTATTGGAAAGCACCACAACACTTCAACAAAGGTAACTCAGGTATGCAACGGTTAACTCCTCAAAGATTAGTATTCATATGATGCCATAGAAAGAGACCAAGGAATGTGAACTTAAAGAGAATTCTAAACAAAATTCCAAGTTGACAGTCAAGTATCATGACTTCTTCATACATGTTCTCAATCAAACAGTGCAGAAATGGCAACTCCGACAATCATAAGGAACCTAAACATGATATCTGGGTTCATGAATCGACATCATAAGAAATGAAACTTTCGTGTTCACATAAATATTTTGCCAAACATTCATCAATCAAGACTTTTAACATACAACCAGAAAATTAAATCCTAACGGTATAATTTCTACACATGAAAATTTTTAACTTCTTGTTTCTAATTAAAAGAGTGAACCATTGCACATCAAATATCACCAGTAAAGAAAGAAAGAACTTGAGTTTGGAAGTAACTAACATATTTACTTTAAAAATTAGTTAGACTATTAAAGTCTCCCCTAATCTGTTAACAATTCATTATAATTCAAGCACTGACTTCTCAGAGTAGTGTACAACTTACCACAAATAATAAAAAATGCTACAGGCATATTGTTTAAGCACGCAAATTATTTCCACTACAGACTAGTAACGAAGGCGAGCTTATCCTAAATACACTGTATCTGATGGGTGAGCATATAAAACATACATTATGTTTCTGAATAAAGAACTCAATAATTCATGATTTTTATAGAACTACAGAAAGATTGATACATATCAGTTTGCAAGTAAACGATTTGACAATAAACTTGAGAATATGATCATTAGAAGGCTATTCTCGCTCAAGGTGCACATAGAGAAGGATCACAAATGCTAATATCGAAACTTAATACATGTTTCTATCACAAAGCTCTACAAATCTATACAACGTAACTAAGTAAGCTAAGACAGAGTAATGAAACACGTTTTTTTTCTTTTTCTCACGACATGCTGCTCAAAATTTAGAACGAAATGAACTCACAAGACAAACAACATTCTGTAATATGAAGATCCTAAAGCATGATTTCTAAAGCATGTCATTTTAACAACATCAAGAAATAATAGAATGGAGTCGGATTTACCTTCCACGGGGCAGTGAACTAAGGGTTTTCGAGACGCCACATCTACTCCACAATACAAGAGTTAAGCGACGAAATTAAAGGACTTTTGAGTATCAAATAGTAAGTACTAAAACAAAGATTAAGATTGGAAGATTCAGTTGAGTTGAGAGATTATTTTTCACAGTGTTCCCGCTTCCCTCCCCGGCTCAAGACTTTCGGGGTGTATTTATAGATGGAACTTTAGGGTTTATGGGGTAGAAATTGAGCGGTATTTTGAGGTTTGAAATCAAGTAAAAATACCCGTTTGAAATTCAAACGTTGGAGGGTCTGAATCCTCACTTGATTTGGTGTTCGAAATGATGAGATTTCGACTGAGACTTGAAGATTCACGGGTCATTGAGCACAAATATGGAAGGGGGAAGAATAGAGACAACATTTTCACAAAAATAGTGAGGCATCTTTGGATTGGAAGGTGCAAAAGCTTGAAGGTTTTCTAAAGATGGAGAAGGGGACAAGGAAAGGGACAGAAGCGTTGATATCTTTTGACTGGGGTTAGGAATTAGGGAATGAAATATTGGGCTGAGGTTCAAGCGAGTTTGGGCATGGACTTGGCCGAATTGGGCCTGATATTTTAAAAATTAAAAGACTTAACTTTGGGCTAGATATATTAGGCTGCATTTGAATGACCTTTTTTTTCTCCTTCAACTAATTTCTTTGGGCTTCTTTGTCTTAATAATTTCGACTAAAATTTGACCACTTTTAAAATACATATGCAGTTAACTAATAGAAAAATCTATTACTGGAATATTTGAAAGCATTATTATAATATTATTTTAAAGTAAAATTATTGGAAAATACTACATAAAATATTATGTCTAAAGTATTAAAAATCAAAAAAGCATAAAGAAATTAACTGAAGGAAAGTAGGACAAAATTGGGTATCAACACGATCCATATAATATATCTCTACGGCGTGCAGTCCGATCCATATAATATATCACAGCGGCGTGCAGTCCGATTCATATATAATATACTACTGCGGCGTGCAGTCCGATCCAATATATGTATATGTATATACTGCTGCAGTGTGCAGCCCGATCCAGTATATATATCAAATACCCTCACTATGGGGTCCTTGACCCCTCTCAATCAATATAGACTTGGCCTCTCGGGCCCACTCAACTAAGATAGCACATTCAACCCTAGGTATTTCTCATTTAGAGTGCAATTTTCTAATACCGGTTCATATTATGTTTTACAGTTTAGGACATGATTGAGAGTATATGTTCAACAGGTAAAGTGAGATCAATTAGCTCAACATGCTCCCTAAGGGTTCTACAGATCGGCACAAGGCCCCAAACATGGCAAGTAGCCCAGAGTATATGGTTATAAGCTCAGTCTCAGTCAAAAGTACAGTAAGTCCTCAATCGGGATGGACCGAGTCAAAATCCCTAGCAATAACATCACCACACTCATCATACGGCGCGTATCATCTCAATATATCACTACATAGTGCAAATACGGGGTTTCAAATCCTCAGTATATCATTCATAGCAATTACTCACCTCAAACCGGCCAAAATCCTAGCTCGCCTTGCACTTTCCTCGCAAATCGACCTCCTCGAGTGTAGAATCTGACCAAAACCACAAGGAATAGGTTATAATAAGCTAATGGGACATAACCCAATTGAAAGAACTCGAAAAACATTCAAAAATACGAAGTTGGCAAAACCCGAGCCCCGGGCCTACTTCTCAAAAAATTACGAAATTTACATCACCAGATTCCTCGTCTCTCCACGAGTCCGTACATATAAAATTCATCAAAATCGGAGTTCAAATGGACCATCAAATCCCAAATTTACATTCCAAAAACCAAGCCTTAGTTTTTTCAATTTTTACCCAAATTTCAGAGAATTAAAGGATGATTCTTCAATTAAATGGTGTCTCTAGGACCTCCAATCACTTCCCGTCGAAATCCCCTTCAAAATCTACCAACAAACTCTCAAGGTCGTGCAAAAATGGAGGAAATATGAGATAGGTTGCGGATGAAATATTATTAAAACCCTTCTGATCGTCCAGATATTACCCTATGCGGTCGCAACCCTGCAATTGCGATCGCATAGCACAAACTTCAAACTTCCATATTTCCTCTTACGCGATCGCACTACAAGCCACGCCATCGCATAGCACAATTCGCTACCAGGGACCCCAGGCCCAAATACACTATGCGATCGCAGCCTCCCCTATGTGAACGCACAGCCCAAACTTCCGAACCTATGCGATCGAACTGCCTATTACGAGCTTGCATAGAACAAATTTGACCCTCTTCCAAAACCTCCTATGCGATCGCATAGAGCAATTCTCTGCTACACTTCAGCAACAAAATTTGCTATCTTCCAAAACCAAAAATAGTCCGTTTGATCATCCGAAATCACCCTGAGGCCCCCGGGACCTCAACCAAAAACACCAACCTACTCCAAAACATCATACGAACTTGTTCCAATCATCAAAACATGTCAAACATCACAAAAATCATCAATTCACCACGGATTCAAGCCTAAGTTAGACTAAAGCTTTCGAAACTCACATTCGATCAAAAACCCGACCAAATGACGTCCGAATGATCTAAAATTTTGCACACATATCTATAATCACCTAATGAAGCTAGTGCAATTCTCGGAATTCCATTCCGACCTTCGAATCTAAATCTCACCTATCAACCGAAATCTGCCAAAATTCAAACTTCGCTTTTTCAAGCGTAATTCTACACCGGACCTCCAAATTCAATTCCGATCGCTCTCCTAAGTCACAAATCATCCCCCGAAGCTAAACGAACCACCGAAATTCACATACGATCCCTCTAACTACATAGTCAACATCCGGTTGACTTTTCCACAACAAGCTTTCTTCTAAGAGGGTAAGTACCTCATTTCCAACTAAAACCAATCCAACTCTATCCGGTCAACTCAAACACTGACATTAAATCATAGAGGGACATAATATGGGGGAAACGAGGTGGTAACTCACGTGACGACAGGCCGGGTCGTCACACCCAGGCAGTGCTCACACACAGATTTCATACCCAAGATAGAGTAAGTACAGTGTGGAAAGGCCAGCTTTTGTGTGTCAAAGTTTGGAGGGAGCTCAAAGGTCCCAAGGCAATGATCACACAAAAAGGGCAGAACTTAGTGGTTTAAGAGTAAAGTGAGAGTGCTCGACATAGTTTTGAAGAGTTTAAGTAAGAAAACAGGGCGAGTAAGAAACATTTTTGAAAAAGGAGACTTAGTTGGAAAAGTTTTATGACAAAGTTTAACTGATGAAAAAAATTTGAAGGAGCATGGATACCAATCTCAGAACCAAAACAAAGTCAGCATCACACCAACGACCTAGAATAGTCCAACAAATACAAGCAAGTGAATGGGATTGGAGGGACAAATATGGAGCATGTGAGGGCAAACATGTAGCAGGCAGGAATATATATGAGCACACAATCAGAAACTCCTACAGGTTCAGAGGATCAGGGGGGCAGTAGGGTATTGGATTAGATTAACATATCAACACCAAACAACTAAGACCATGATCAGACTAACATACCAATAATGGGGATTCACATAAGAAACATGTACTGAGTATACAGTAACATGCTAGTCATTGACAAGTAAAGCTTAACTTAAAATGTAGAGGGAATTCAGGATCCTAATTACATGTTGAAAAGTAAAATTAGTAAATAAAAGCATATCATAAATACAAGAAATTGTAACAGTAATAGAAACATGTTGGTTTGGGGACTGAAATCTGAATTAGATCATACCAGTGCAGTGAAGAAAGCAAAAACACAAAGCAGAAATAGGAGAGGAGCAGTAGTTAGCCTTGGCTTGCAGCTGGCTAACTTAGAATAGTAGCAAGTAGCACAGAAGAGAGAACAAAGAGTTTTAGTTGTGAGAGATAGAGTTGAACAGATTTTTTGTTCGCATCTTATGGTAATGAATGAATAGAGTATATATATTTTGAAAGCGGGCGGAAGAATAAGGTAAAAATAATATTTCAGCACTAATTATATAAATAAACGTTACTTAGAATAAATTTAGAATACAGACTTCCTTTAATTAAGCAATCATACTCAAACGGTAAGAAACAGTGGCAAAATAAGGAAATGAATCAAGTAAAGTTGCTTATAACACAATAAGGAAGAAGTATAAGTGTAATATAAGTATAGAGCATGAAATTAAGGTCATGTTTAGAATAGTATTTAAGAAAAATATATACAAATTAGTTTAACAGCGGAATCAGCCAGAGAAATAAGGCAAGAGATATTTCAAATTCCGAAAATCAATAAGGAGATCCTCGAATGAGGTTCTAATTTCAGGGAATCAATATTTATCAAAGGAAAATATCACACATGACCGAGGTAACATGCTATAGTCAAGGATAAACATGAAACTAGCCTTAATTAAAGGGATATCTCAAGAATCAGTAGAGAATAACACGCAAGATCGATTAAGAACCAATCATAGGGATTCGAAGACCCACAAATAGAGAACAATACCAATTTAGGAGGAATTAGCATAGGCTCATGAGAATAAATAGATTAAACTCATAATAGACGAAAATCAGCAACTCTAATAAGCACACATAGGGTAGAACCATAGAATCACAGAACGCTCATAAGAAATATGCAGATTAATTGAAAATAGCACCCAAGACGAACTCAGAAACTTAAGAAATATTAGGGTTTTCAACAGAATAACTCAGACAAAGGAGAAGGCTCAAACAAACGTTTAAACACAGTGCGAGTCGTAGATTAATACAAAAAAAATCAGAAGAAAAATGTTTTTTTTTTAAAAAGGGGCTAAAAACCTAGATGAAGATGAAGAGTTACTTTAGAAAAATCGAAAAAGACCTTGAGGAAAATAATAAAATCTCATAATATATGGAGATCTAAGACAGATCTAAAAGAAATCGGAAAATCTTAAGAGTTAGGGTTTCAAATAACCCGGAGAAGATGAGAAACCTTAAAATGTTATCGGTTTTAGCCGAAAAAGTCATAGATCTTACTCGAACTGTCGGAGATAGCCGGAAAATGGTATGAAGGAGAATGGGTAGGAGTCGAACCGCTCCAGGTTAATCTGAGGACCTCAGGGCAGTGTCAAACCAACATGGGAAAGCAGAGGCCAGGAGATGGTGAGAGGCCATGGTTTCCGGTAAGGGAGGTAGTCGGAAAAGGTTGACATGGTCCATCAGATAGGAGAGGAGAAGAGAAGGTTCTAGAGAGAACCATAGATAGAGAGATAGAGATAGAGAGACCGGTTGAAGGAGAATGAGAGGGGGGAAATGAGAGACGGGGGTAGTCATTAGGTGTTAAATTAGGAAGGGGCTGATTGGACCGTTTATTCAAAATAATCAACGACTCATATGGAATTGGGATTGAGCCGGGAAGGATTGGGTATTGCACTTAGGGTTTGGTGGGTTATTTAATTTGGACCATGTTTAATTAGGCTATAATTTAAATAAGAATGGCTAATTGTTAAATACCCATCAAAATTAAATAAATAATTAATAAAAATATGTAATAATTAGATAAAATGAATTAAAGATAAATAGGTGAAATTAAGGTAATTAATTAATATTTAAAATATAAAATGACTGATTATTGAATTAAAATAGCATAAAATGTACAATTAGGCTATAATTGCAAAATTATTGTAATTATAGCCAAACAATGCCAGATTGGCTAATTTGTGAAATAATTAAATCCTAATAGGATTAAAAATGATATATTGAGCTAAGAAATATTTTGAAATTGCATGTAATATAATTTATGAATAATTATTGGATATAAAGTACTGAATAAATTAAAAAAGTAAATTGATAATAATATGGAAAATGAAGGAAAAATATCAATTATTACAAAAAGTAATTTTAAAGGTATATATGCAAATTTAAAAAATAGTTTGAGGAAAAATTGGGTATCAACAAAACCTTAATTAATTCTTTCAACTTTGAGCTTCTCAAATGAGAGTCACTCCTAAAATCCTTTCTGAACTTCTCAAAAACACAAACCGATGATGCATGCAAGTCATAATACACTATGTGAAGCTACTCGGAACCTCAAACTGCCGAACCGGATGCAATTGCTCAAAATGACCAGTCGGATTGTTACATTTGTACCATGATATAAACTTAGATATGTCTCCGGTTAAGGGGTTTAGTCGAATCTATTGAGAAATTATTGTATATATAAGATAAATCAGTGGTTAAACAACCAAAAAAATAAAAAATAAAACAGTAAATTTGAATTTGCTTCAAACGTGCTTTGCATGTCAAATTAACCACAACTCTCCTTCTAAATTTATTACTCTCATCTCTTCTAAAGTTTGTGTAACGATCCGGTCAGTCGTTCTGAGAGTTATAGCCCTATTTCTCATATTTCTATTTCTTTATGTGTTGTTCAACTGTGTTAAGTTGCATCAAGTTGGTAGGTTTGGGTTCGAAGCAGTTTTGGAGTGAAATGATCACTTGTTCTCTTAGTTAGAAAACTAAGTTAGAAAAGTCAACCGGAAGTCGACTTATGAGTAAACAAATTTGGATTTGGATTTTTATGATTCGATTGGCTTTGTTGGGTGATTTTATACTTAGGAGTGTGTCCAGAATGTAATTTGGAGGTCCGTGGTAGAACTAGGCTTGAATTGGCGAAAGTTGGATGTTTAGAAGTTCTTAGGCTTGAATTCGATATTGATTTGGTCTTTTGGTGTTTTTTGGGTGTTCCGGAGGTTTGACTAAGTTCGGGTAGTAATATGTGACTTATGGAAAATATTGGTTGAAGTCCCTAGGGCCTCGAATGAGTTTTGGATATGTTTGCGTTGTATTGCGCTCGTTTTTCTCATGTTTCGACGTCGTTTCTTCAAGCATAAATGATATCATATTGAATAAATGAGCTCATATTTTATTTTTTTTATTGAAGAATTAGATCTGTATCATAATTACAGACCCGTAGCAAAAAGAATTATCGAATTTGGACATCGTATGAGGATTTTATGGGTCACTTTACTAAAAATTAGGTTGCCATATTTTTCAGAGGTAATTATGAATTTGCCACTAGCAACGTATTTAAAAATATGCACTATTTGCAAATATTAAAACCTATATATCTCCTTCGTTATAAGGTGAAATTGAGTGATAAGCCTAACTTGACTAGAATTTCACAAGGAATCCATTAGAGGCATAAAATACGTGTTTTGGAATTGTTTGGCTTGATAAACGAGGCATAATAGCTGGTAGAAAAATATACAAAACTAGAGTTTGTTCATTTGGTCATATTTTGAGTTGGGGAGCTCGGATTTGGGAGATTTTGAAGCGATTTTCACCATATGGATTGGGGTAAGTGTTATCTACTTGATCTTGATTATAATATATGAATCCATCTTTGTTTTTGGGATTTGATTAATGATTTCAAAGTGAAATTAAGGGAGTTAGGGTTTGATTTTTGGAGAGTTTTAAGTGAGGATTTGAGAGACCAAACGGAGTCCGATTTTGACAAATTTTATGTGGTTAGGCTAAGGAGAGGACAAGGATTTTTATTCTTCCATTTTTGACTGATTTTGAGATGTGGGCCCGGGGGCCGAGTTTTGGCCGATTTCAGACTTTTGGCGTGTTTATGTAGTTTTTATTGTGTAATTCTATTCTTTAGACTATGTAGACAGTAGTATTCTGATTATGGTTAGATTCAAAGCTTTTGGAGACCGAGTCGAGGGACGAGGGCATCCCGAAGTAGGATTTTACGCGGTTGAGGTAAGTAACAGTTTTAACTCTGTCTTTGAAGGTATAAATCCGTAGAATTTTACATCATGTGATTGTTTGGAGGTGATACCCATGCTAGGTGACGGGCGTGTGGGTTTATACCTCGAGGGATTGAGACTTGGTCCGTCCCGTGAGGCCTAATAGTTATTATCTGTTGTTATGTGTTTACTTATTATTGAACTTATTTGCCTTCATGTTAGAGATCATGCTTAGGCTTTATTAATCATGTTATTTGTACTCAGTCATAGAAATTATTTTCATGTTTACCTCAGTCTCTATTATTTGGTAATATACTGTGATATTTGATGTGGGTTGTGTCCCCTTATTTGTTGATGATGGTGAGGCTAGTGAGGTACATGATTGAATAAGGCCGAGGGCCTAGTTGTAAGGATATTACTACCAAAGAGCGTGAGTTGTCCTCGTAGCATGTGAGTTGACCGTACGGGTTCAGGTATTGATACCATAGCGCGTGAGTTGTCAGCGTAGCACGTGAGTTGACTGTGTGGATCTAGGTATTGATATGGTAGTACGTGAGTTGTTCGTGCTTAGCACTTGGGATTTGGGAACTCCTCCAGAGTCTGTACACACCCCAGTGAGCGCAGAGTGTTGAGTGTACTGAGTGTTGAGTGTTGAGTGCTGAGTGCGAGTGCTGAGTGATGGAATGACATTGCTGTGAGGTTGCATTTACTTTTGATGTTGCTGCATTTATTTGTTAATTTTTTTTGGCATTTACTGAGTTATGGAATTTACCTGTTTATTCCTGTTATTTTAAAATTGTAAAAAATAAATAATTGGACTATTTTTCTCAGCTTGTCTCTACTACTCAATTCCTTAGTTATACCCGTTACTACTGAGTTGGTTGTACTCATACTACACCATGCACTTTATGTGCAGATCTAGGTGAGTTAGAGCGCGACGATCGTTGAGTTCAGGCCGGCCTTAATTGGAGACTGTACATGACTTAGTGACACCCCAATATTTGGGACTCGTTTTCGTATTTTATATTATTTATATTTAGTGTTGGTTTAGTTTATCAGGAATTAAATTATTGGAAGTATTTTATTAAATTCTTATAATCAAATTAGTAGTAATTTTGGGAATAGGCTTGCTTTGTAACACGATAGGCGCCGTCACGACCAAGGTTAGATTTTGGGTCGTGACAGTTTGACTTACTTCAAAGACTTAGACCTCTCTAAAAAGTGAAATTTTGTTTCTAATTCCATTAAATTTGCTAAAACAAGCACGTACACTTGTTCAAATTGTTTGTAACTTTTAGTTTAGTTTAATTAAATTTATGTTCTTGCTACTGTTTACCATGAAAATAGTAATAATAATTACATTTCATTATGGGATTCTAAAAATATGTACTCTATTTTTATGCCGGTTGATATACAGTTGATGCTGTGTGAAAGATTTAAAAGCGAGATAAGAGCTTGAGAGCAATGAGATAAGCAAACCAAATGATTAATAGTCAGGGCCTCGAGCTTGCTTATGCGAGGGCCTCGAGGTCGAGTTTGAAGCTCGGCTGGGAGCTATTGGGGGTAATCGGTGGGCGACTAAAAGTCAGAGAAAAATCAATGATGTATCTTTATGGCAAATAATAAGAAATAAATAATGAATAATAAATAGAACACAGTGAATATAAGCAATAAATAGAATAATAAACTCAAGAGGATGTGTTAGAGAATAAAGAGAATGTTCTTGTGTATTGAGTATGAAGAAACAGATGCTTACAAAATGATAAGGATCCCCTTTATATATGAATGGGGATCCCAATATAGTACAAATACATTTATTATAAAGATATAGAGATGGAACATCTAGTTGAAGTCATGATTCGGGTCTCATTTTAGCTTACTAGACTTTGTTAGCCCAAGTTACGCGCCTTGGGAACTCCCCACTTTCATCTAACCATTGGTTTGTACTGCCCTTAGGTCGAGCGTCGATGACCCTCGAGGGAGGAAAACTCGGCCGTAGTCTTGAGCCTTCGAGACATGCTTACAAGGTGCCGTAATGAAGGGAAATTGGACTCTTCAATTTTGCCGTATACAGATAGTCCCTGCGATTCTTAGAGTAAAACGATAAGAAATGACCCTGATAATCAGCTTTCCGTATTTCACACGACGACGTCATACTGATGACGTAAGCCTATACGATAACCGAGACGTCCCATCAGTCCTTATTTTCAGAGTTACCCACTGCATTGTCAGCTTTTACTCCCCATAGCCATAACATCGCCGCCAGTCCATCTTTCAAAAATGCAATGATTGCACCAGCTGATACGTCTTTCAAGGACATTGATGGAACTGTTGGTTACATTTCCCGAAAAGTATTGATTGTGCTTATAGGTTATGCTCCCCTTGTTCTATAAATAAGAGCTTTCTCGAATTAATTCTTCACTCAATAGCTCCTTAATATCCTTTTACCTCTTTCTTCTCTTTATCCCCATCCATTGTTATCTTCTATGCCTTTCCCCCCATTGCTAGGAGCCTCTCCCTCTTGACTTGATATGTCAAGAAGACTACAACCGACAGTGGATCACCTTTTTCTTAAAAAGGCTCGCCCATCTCACATATATGATAAAGGAAGCAAGCTGTTTTTAGCTATTTTTGCTTTTTCTTTTGTTTTTTTTCTGGGGTTCTAATATGAGATGTATAACGTGCTCATACTCATCCATTAGGATGTTCCCCCCTTCAAGAGCTCCGCTAGGATACTAACTTGGTTACCTAGCATTGAATTAGGTAGGACACTCGTCCTACTTCATAGATAGAAAAAGAACTAGTAAGTCCATTATTTGTGGTACCCCTAAGAGACCTTTTTCCTTT